>JAUMHQ010000094.1:11668947-11688408 GCA_032361165.1 Enteromius paludinosus | reverse complement strand
AATATTATCAGTGTTGCTGGGAAATTTCCTCCATCTTAGTCTAAATAATAGATTTAAAGACAAATAACTAAAAGTGTATAAAAAGGCTGGCTGTGAGATCGTAAATAAAATTAAAAATAGCACATTACTTCATGAGTGTTTGTGATATTCAGGTGTTCGGAGTGTCTTTGAGCTTCATCTGTTGTTCATATCGGGGTGTTAAAACAACGAGAATTTTATTTATAGATATAAGTAGAGATATAAATATCAATAGAATCATATTCTTTTTTTTTCAACTAAAATATAACATCATCTCAATTCTAGGTCAGTTTTATAAAGTAAAAAGTAAAAATGTAGGCATAGGTCTTAAAAATGCAAGAAGTGAAGACCTACCTAGATTCGTTTTATACCAAACCCTCATCGCCTGTAAAAATGATTTCAAGTCATTGACCGATAAGAGAGTATCAAACATGAAAACACTGGCCACTGTCTGAGGATCGATCTCTGCTCGACTGTCTGATCATGGACTTCAGCTCACGATGAGAATCAGTCATGTAACCGTATAATAGCACAAGATCTTTAGCTAGAATTATTATAAACATCAGGGGCCTCATGTATCAACGCACAAAAACTCTGCATACGCCAGATTTCACGCTCAAGTTTGGATTTACTAACAATGAAATTAACGTTTGCATGTGCGTTGGAATCCCACGCATATTCTCTTTGTACATCCGAATTAACGTGAAATTGAGCGCACATGCACAAATACACATCTACAGCTTTGTCCGTACGCAATGTTTTAGTTCTAATTCTATGCAAGTCTTTGTACATAAGGCCCCAGGACTGTGGCATTCAATACTATTAATACAATCATGCTACTGATTTCACATATTACTTTTGGCCGTGACAGGGGAGACCTCAAGCAGCACTGAGAAACCTCAGGGAGCATTGGCTAACACACGGCCCTCAGAATGTGACCTCACCCCAGGTACCTCAGAAGACATGGACAGTCAGGTACCTCAGGGACGAACCTCAAGCCTCTAGTACTCTACACCACACACCTGTACTATATACAACACTTACATGTATGCTACACCTCTCACCTGTACTATATTACTCTCACCTGTACTCTACTACTCTCAAAGTATTTTTGCGTCCTTCAAGGAAGTTTTTCAATCCTGGTCTGTTTGTGACTCTTACCTCACACACTCAGTTCAGTTAAAGGTGTTACAGATCCAGATTTGTTTTTCATCCACAAATTAAGATTTAAAAGAAATCCACATACTTTATTTAACCAAAAACACAAATATACGAAGAGCTAACTTCTTATTTAGAAAGCTATGAATGCGATTGTAACACACCATTCAGAAGGTCGCTGACCCCTATCTGCACACGCTCAGATTCTCTCTCTGCCTGTCAAAAAGGAGCACAATATTATTTCACCTCGGCATTAGTCAAAACAAAATACTAATTTCGAGTAAAAGTTATATTTATATTTATAAGTTTAGATGACTGCGAATTTAAATGTACATACGTTTTATGAAAAAAATGAAGATAAAGCAACCTATGAGAGTCAGAGAGCTCTCAAGTTTAAAAAAAAACCTTTTAAGTGACTGGTTTAATTTTGTTTGCATCCATACATATCACTAGGTGTCAGCATAAGCAAGTCCTCCAGTAGGCAGCATAATTTATTGTGACCTAGCACATGACCTTTGCATTAACCGCCTAAAAACCACACTAACACAACCTCCACATCACTCGGATTAACACTTCCATATATTATTAATAAGTGTGACTATAACGGATAAAATCACCTACCTGCTGTTATAACTGATACGTTAACAATTCAGGTTTAAGTTCTGAAAGAAAGATTTATGACACTTCACTTTTTTTTTTTTCCCAAACGGCCATCAGTCAACACTAGAAAAAGGAACAGTCTGTGACACCCTGTGGTGGGTGTGATGTAAACACTGAATGTTTTGTACCCTGCAATTTGCTGTGAGGTTCATAGCTCATAGCTGCCCTTGTCATTGCCTGGAGCTATTGACGTTGAGGTCACAATTTAAAAAAAATGTTAAACATGCAGTACCAAGAAAGCCGTTGTTGTGATACAGCCGTCATCAATACATACTTTTATTCAGAATATACAGACGTTTTAGGACAGTGTATGATTTAGAGATCATAGACTGTAAATGTGGCGGCTTGTGAGGAAGTCATCTGGTTTTTAGTAGGGTGTGGCAGATGATTGTTCATGTCGAAGCAGAGAGAAAGTATGTAAATAAGGGTGGGCCGACATTAGAGGACAGAAACAGACGCAAAACGCGAGAGAAAAGGACAGGGTGGGATAAAGGCGTTTTGAACCGTTTTTGCTGACATGACAGGCACAAAATCAGCTTGAATGGGATTTTCTGTTATGAAACACCATTTATTCATAGATGTAAATTAGTAGAGCTTATTTTTAGTGTACTGTCTCTTGAAAAGAATAATACATAAATGGTTTTCTGAAAAAAAAAGTTTGACTAAAGCATAAACTCTATTTCCTTTTTTATTGTTTTTTATATATATAAACATCGATCTATGACACGCACACACATGCATCTTACAATGAAATTATCATGAATTCTAAAATACACTAGACATTCGATCATCTTTGGAAGACTTTGAAAGGAGAACATTCCATACATTCTCAAAGGTCAAAAAGTTCAAGACCTCTCTGCGGCACCTCTATTCGGTAAAATATTTAAAGATTGCAAATCACTCATAACAGTCTATAGCATACGCACCAGATTCAATATCATTTGAAAACATACCAACCCAAACCAAACATTCAACATCCACAATAACAATAAAAATGTTTATACACAAAATGAACACTACAAGTAAGTCGAATTGCTTACTATCAAATTAATGCACATATTGCACCATATACAAAAAAAAATAATAAATCGGTAGTGAACAGAAATGATCCATGTGTATTTGGCATATAGTGATGTTTCTTTGTAAAAACATACTTAATTAAATCGAAGGGTTAAAACATTCAGATGGTATTTAACCATGTCTCCTCCTCATATCATTACAGTTATTATTTGTACACTAAATAATGACACTTACTATCTGTACATACAGCAAAACACCAAAAAAAGATGAAAACCCAGTAGATTTTAATCCAGACTAGTAAGAAATAAGCAAGTCTGGCCTGTGTTTACAGCATTTCTGTGTATAATAAAACACATTACAATCTTCTAGATCCAATTTACCAGCTAAAATGTTCTCCTTATCATCATAATACAGATATTTTTCTACAAATATCTAAAAAAAATATGCAACTGTTTTGAAAAGATAGATTAAATACCCAAGATATAATTATTATATCATAGATAATCTGTGTTTCTGTATATTAATAGAACAAAATACAGGCAACAGCCAGTATAAAAGAAATATTGCAATAAATCCCTGAGGATTTGAGGGGAAAAATAACAACAATACGAGGCTGAATAGGAAGTGCTCATCCTATACAGTAGCAACAAAGTCTTGTTTGTGTCATCCACTTTTCCGAATATTTATTTTGCTGGTCTTCCGGTTGTGGTTTCTTTATTCATTGTCCATATGAAATATCTTCTTGTTTGACAAAATAATCCATTCAGTAGCCCATGTCTGAAAAGTCAGCTTTCTGGTACCCTTTCTGTAAAAAACAAAGCATAAAAAAACACCACGAGTGAGTGACGCGTTTAATCTTAAAGGCACATAGTTGTTCCAGGTAGCACACTGGCTAGCATCCCAGATTTGAAGTAGAAGATGGAACATGATTCTTTTTTTTCACCGGTGGCGTTTTCTGGTGTGTTAGGACATGCTCACAAGGAAATTACCCAAAATCCACATCGCAGGGTGTGGCTGAATATCTACCTCCCATATCAACATGCTGTAACTGTGTGTGTTTGGGAAGTAAGGAACTCAAATACGAATGCGTTATTTCCCATCTGATTATCCAGTGCGATTTGTGTTCATTTGCATGTTTGTGTGAACGAGTGTTTATGTGAGTCTTCAAATAACTGGAAACTGCCTGGAGGGCAGGGCAGATTGACAGTAAACTGTACTAGTTTAAACACAAAGCTGAATAAAAATGAAGTTAGATTTTTACAATTCATGATGAAAATGTAAGTCACTCCAAGGACTGGGCTTCATTCATGAAACACAAGCAGAATGAATTCTTGCGTGAATTGTCCATAAAGCCATTCTGCTGCCAATTTATGAAAATGTGCGCATTTTCAAAATGTTAGTTGGTACTATTTGTTCTTTTTTTACGTGTGCATAAAATGTTCTGTGTTCTTTTTGGCAAATTGAAAGCGAGAGAAGCACTGAAACACCAAAACGTTTTCAAGCGCCACATTCTGGTCGTTTTAAGAAGGATGACTGATGTTTTTTCAGCTGGCTAAAAACTCACATGTTATTAAATATTTATTGTTTGGCATGTTAGCCTTTTTTGCATTTATGCAATATACTGGAGCCAAACCTGAGAAAGGAGACCAGAATGCTCCACTGCGTTCCTGGACATGCGATTTGCGTAGCTGTAATTCATACAGTAGGTGGGATTATGCAAATTGTGAATGAGCGTGCACGATTGGAATTCATTAAGATTATTCGTTAACGCAACGTTATGTTTAACTATTAAATCATCAATTTGTGAAGCGTTCGTGAAACCGGAGGAGAGTTTACGGGAAGCTCTGTTTTACACGGAAATTACAAATTTACGAATGTTTCATGAACGAGGCTCATTGTTGCTATATGGTTGCTGGAGTGTTGCTATTTGGTTTCTAGCATGTTCTGAGTGGTTGCTGACTGACCTGAATCATAAGCATCCACTCTTAATTCTCTATGATAATCTGGTTTCTAGATATGGCTCGAGTCACTCTTTTTTGTAATTTGTATTATGTTTGTAATTTTGGAAAACCATAAGTCAGGTCATTTAGAAAAGTGCATGAGTTTGGCAAACGCGTGATTTTAAGTCATTCGTAACGGTAGCATGAAATAGTGAGTAAATCCAAGACTACTGCTGTATTTTCAAAGGAAATACTGACACCTACTGGTGTGGAGGAATTGCACAAAACAAAATGTTTTCAAATACAAAAGCTTTTTTTCTGGCATATTTGTTGTCTGTAATGGAAAATGATCTCTTAGTAAATAAAGTGACTTATATTTCGTGATATCAAAATGGTGGCCACCAGTAGGGGCCGACCCGCTCCATAGACAATATTTAAGTCTCATGTGAGTGTATGTCAGTTTTAAAACAGAGCTGTCAGAATGCTACTGAAGTTTTACTAAGAAAGAATGTGTAAAAATACTTGAATGTGAGTGGTACTTGCTATGTAAGTTTGCCTTTAATGATAGTGGTGTTTTGGACGGTTGCCAAAGTGTTGCTGGGTGGTTGCTAGAGCTTTGTTATGGGGTTGCTTACTGTTTCAAATCAATTGCATCCACCCCCATGTTTCTATAACATTGTAGGCTAGATATGTAAATTAATGAGACAAAATGTTTTTCATTCACGTCTGTAGCATAAACAGTTATGCACCAAAGTTTAATACGTAATATTCTGCTTGATAATGCAATAGCGGTTTAGGACATTAAACTGACACCCCTCTTACCCCACCCTTCAGAAAGTGAACTCGGAGTCAGTTTTAAAGCCTCTTTTCCCTGGAATGCGAAAAGGCTAGTTCTGGCAATTGGGAAAATTGACTTCCAGTTGGGTTGGTTTTATTACACAGCCTGGGCAACACTAGTTTCAATTACCCATACTTTTGTAGTATCGTAGAAATAGTTTATTTACAGGTGTCATAACTAAAAATAAAATACAGTGATTTGTCTTAGGCAAATCTTTGTATATTAATACAAACACATTTAAAAAATATATATGTTTATTTTTGCTTATTATGTTTAATATGCATATAAAATGTATTTATATATAATATAATCATATAAATGTATAAATATATAAAAAGTTAATATTTTCAGTATATACTGTATATGTGTGTATTCACATACATATTAAATAAACACAAAAACATATATATATATTATATAATGTATGTGGCCCTAATACTTACCCCTCTGTAATCTCTGTGTAGTTTCTTGTACTGGTACATGTTGCTCACCACTGTTGCCGCTGCTTTAGCTGCTTTTAGTTTAGCAGGGCTAAAATTGGAAAAATTGCAACGTTAGTTTGGAAACAATATCATTTTGCATTCATCTTTATACTAAGTTTGGATGATTTGTAGTTGTACCTGCTGTCATGAGTTGTCTTGATGCCCATCAGTTTGGACAGACCATCGAAGTAGCAGATGTCTCGTGCTGCCACCATGCTGCTGGTCACCAGGTTGTTGAGAGCTCCACAGATGTTCACCACCACGTCACTGGACGGCTCCTTCTGGCGGCCATCGGCGGGCAGTTTGTCAATCAAGGGATTTACCACCTTTGTGGCTAAAGACACAGAACAATGAGCTTCTCTAAGGCTACGAAGATGTGATGGACTGAAGTTCTGTGGCTAAGGAAGGAAGCCTCACCCATGTCGTTCTTGTCCTTGGCGTGACGGGTAAGGTTTCTGAGGAAGCCGGTGAGAGAACGCAGCTCCAGATCGCTGTTGGTCCTGAATTTTTCCAGAATGACAGGCAACATCCTGTTCTGCTCCAATGCCACACGACTCAAGATGGACGCCCACTGAAACATGAGAGATGTTTTGTTAAAATAGCTGCTTAATAACTAGCTGCAGTTGCTAATGTGATTACTAGATGGATACTAAAGTTTTCTTTGTGATTACTGTGGTATTGTTAAGGGGTACTGATGTGAAAGGGTTAAAGGGTTACATGTGCAGTAACCCAGGTGCTGGGTTACTGGGTTACAGTCGAGGAGGGGAGGGCATTTTCTGCTGGCTCTTACCCTCGTTTCTCCAGCGGTGATGTTCTGCAGGGCTCCGGCCGCGGCCTCTCGCGTTGTGGAGTTGATCTCACAGCGCGTCAACACCTGGTTATACAGATCCACGATTTTAGGGTGCCAGAGCCACTCGATGTCGGTGGGCTCCCGGGACACTTCTGTAAATGTGCTGAGGTCCTGATTTTGACTCTGGAAGAAAAAACACAGTACGAGCTGAAGCTGAAGTTTGGGAATAAAAACTGAAATGGGAACTTGAAAGCAGCTTCTTACATCTTTGGCCTTCTTGCTGTTTGGGGTGAAGCAGCCGATAGCCTCTCCTTTTGAGGAGCCCTGAGCTCGTCTCGGACCCTCGAGACGTATAAGGGATGATGAGGGAATCTCGTTGTACAGCTGAAAGGACAGATTCCTCAACACACACACTGCGTTCTCCACACCCTGAGAGAGGAACACACTTATGAACGGCCATGTGAACACACACCTCGCAGGCGGAGGCAACAACACAGGCAGAATATAGATGAGAGGGTTACACAATTACCTTCTCCTCCACTTTAGTGGAGGAGTCCTCCAAGCATTTCTTAATATAGCCAACTAGAGCATTTATCAGGCCACGGGTCTCTCTCATCTGCGTTCTGGTCTTTTCGTTCACCGAGCTCAAGTTCCTGTACAAGAAACCAGAAAGATGTATAAAAAGCTGAATCTCAGAAAGATTTGGTTTCAACAGAGAAAAAATATATACTATGGAAAAAACATTTTAATAACTCACACACATATATACATATTATTGTTTTGTTTTTTTTATAAAAAAAATCATTTTATAGACACAGTGATTCACTAAATCTCCTTACATTAAAAATATATTTTCATAAAATATTAAAAAAATAAAGTCACAATTCAATAAATAAATATCAGGCCAATTAAATAGTACTAGATTTTCCTATAAATAGTCCTTTATTTTTCTCAAAACATGTTTTAATTTGAAAAAAATCTAAAAATAAAATTAATTAAAAAAAATGTTTAACAAAAATCGTAAAAATTATTTGTATACTTTTCGAAAACCAACAGTTATAAAATATGCATAATTCTCCAAAAATAGTCCTAAAAATGTAATACATTTTCTATAATTTTCTAAAGTTAATAGTCCTAAAAGTTTAATTACAGAATTTTGAATAATTATATTAAATTACAGACATAAAAATATTGTATTGTATAATAATATAATTGTATAGCAATAATAATATTGTAAATTATATATAATATTGTATTAACTAAAAATAATAGTCCTAAAATAGTTTTTTTATTATTATTATTTTTCTAAAAATAACAGTTCTAAAACATGCTTAAATTTGTATTAAAAATGTTTCTATGATTTTTACAAATTAATAGTTCTATAATAGTTTTTTTCTCTCTTCTAAAAATAGGCCTCCTAACAACAAAATTAATAAATTTTTATATTTTTCTAAAAATGACAGTCCTAAAAACAGGCTTCATATTCTATAATTTTTTTTTAAATATAGTTTGACTTGTGTTTTGGGTTGAAACATGACTCTCAAGTATTCTCGTTCTCAGGTGTCCTATCAGGGATGTGGCTAGAGGGGATTTTCATTCTGTAAAGTCCAACTAAGTTCCTGTAGGAACAGGAACAAGTAATGGGGAACACAGAACCGTCTGTGTGTGTGTGTGTGTGTACCTGAGGCAGCCGGTAGTGTTGAAGAAGATGTCAGACTCTGAGGGGTTCAGCTCAATAATATCCTGGTTACCGGTCCCGGAGAGGGGAATCAGAATCCACTCTGTCAATTCGGGAAGAGTTTGTTGTGCCAGCCTTTCTTTCAGGTTATCCTTAGAAGACAGATTCCACAGAATACCTACAGCGAATGAGAACAAAGGGGAAAAGAGCATGGGAACGTGTCGTGGGAAACAGATAAGAATTTAAATAAAGATAAGGAAAAAACAAGACACGGAAAAAGTGTGGGGAAAAAATCATAACCTCCTAAGCTTTCGTTATGATGTCATCCTCTTAAATGCCCTAATTTTTAGTGGTGGGATTTGCATCGGTAGATTTATTGGGTTTATTTGAGCGCCTGCATATCCAGACATGAACAGAGCCGTAAGGACTGACATAAACCTGACTGACTAACCTTTGCTACAGGTGTCCACTCATTCCTCTGCACATGTCAAGACAACATTGAGTAATAATTAGAGTAGTTTGATGCAATACTGAGAGATCAGACGACGCCCTGCGTGCAACGCATACAAATACGTATCTGAAAAACTCTTCATAAGTCATCTAATGGCCTAAATACACACCTCACTACCGTGAATCAAAAATCCTTAATTGAAGGATGTTCTATATTTTTTATATAGTTATAAACATACTCCAACTACTTGCACACTTCTTATATTTGCGCATTGTCCATAGATACACTTTACACTCCCATCAACATTTTTGAAGTCTCGCGCACATTTTCTGTTTAGTACATCTGCCACCTAAATTATTAGCTTAACAATGTGCAAACTTCATACTCCACTGCAATCTAATAAAAAAACTTCTATCTATTTAGTAGCGCTTTAAATCAGCCAGTAATGAGGTTTGTTATGGTATGTGGCTTTAGGTTTAGGTTGTTTTGGGAATTTTCGCAGTCTAAACCCATTCAGAAATTTCATACAAAGAAAACATTTCCCTATGCAGATTTCACAAGCCTTTCAAGTTGGTCACACTTATTGACCCCGTTAACCAACGGTAAGCAGCTTGGTCTGAGAGTAATACATTTGAAACCCCTGCAAAAGGGAAATCTTTCGTGAAATTTCTGGAATTTTCTTTTAAAGGATGCCGATTATAAAACTAGTTTCAGCCTGACTGAAATGCCCACCCGTGATGTTCTTGCGGAGTTCGTCGTCGTCTTCTTTAAGTGCCTCTATGAGTTTGGGGATCCCGCCGGATTCTATAAGGGCCACTTTGTTCTCCATGTTCTCATAGATAATGTTTCTGGTGGCGCCGGTGGCGTAGCGCTGTACCTCTTCACTCTCGTTGGTAAACAGCTGCACCAGGAGAGGAATGCCCTTCAGCTGGTTCACCTATGAGAAAGAGAAGTTCTACTTATATCGAAAACGCACATTTAAACATCTCACTCAAGTGTTTCTTTGCACGTACAGCAACTACATACCTGTTTCTTTGCTTCGCTGTTATGGTAACACTCGTGCTGGATGTAGGCAGCCCCCAACATCTGAAGATTTGGATCTTGCTCCTCAAGATAGCCGATAGCAGTCGGCATATCCAAACTGTTGAGTCTATGCAGGAAAGTACAAAAAATCTGGAATTAATTGTAAGCCTATTGTGACAAGAGCAGTTGCTTCCTATGTAAAACATTACAAATAAGTAATTAACGAGGTTTGCTTTTCAATTGCTATGCTAAAAATTAACACTTTACATCCTGTAAAGATAATACTCGTTAGCTGGTAATATTAATTTGTCGCAGTTATAGCACTTTAGACATTGCGCTCTGGAGCTGATGTAGGAAATTTGGGTTTGAATCTGGCCTGTGCATTTTTTCAACCCTGTTACCAACTTTCCTACCCATAATTTCCAACTTTCACTGCTATTAAAGTATCCCAAATTTGTTTCTTACACAAATTAACTTTTAGTGTTAGCCTAAAGTGGCGCATACAAATGGGATGTTTCTTTTTCAAATAAGCTTATCTTACTTTCTTCACTGGTACTCCTTCCATTTTAGGAGTCAGCATTATTTGAAAACTTTTTGCTAAACGGCACATTCCTTCATATGTGTTTGTGTGTGCTGGTGCATGTTGCCGGAGTGCTAGGAAGTGTGTGTTTCTTTCCCAGGGTGTGTGAAGTGCGAAGTGGCTGGACTGGTTTGGGTGTGCCTGCGCAACAGACTCGCTCTTCACTTTTAACACACGTACGTATAGGCAGGGCTGGGCAACATCAAACACATTTACACATGCGCGCACACACACACACACACACACACACACATAGAGTTATTGAGTTAGTTAGTGCGACAGATAAGCGAAATATGGGTGTATTGACAGGCTGTTAAAGCACAGTATGAATAATTTTATGCTTCAAAGGTCAGTCCTGCACTTACTGCGTGTAATCACTGTTATCCATACTTACACACCAAACTAAGTGCTTTAACGGCTCACAGACTAATTTGCGATCAGTAATATGCAGTGTTTGTGGTAAAACATAGTATGTCTCAAATAGCTACGGTACATAATTCAAGGAATTTCTGACCAACAGTAGAAGAGTTTGGTAAGAAACATGTAATTTGTGGTTGAACACATGTTATTTGGGCATTTCAAACAATTAGGCCTACTTTTAAGTGGTGTTTTATACTAATGGGGCTAGCATACTACTTTTGTGCACATTTTAAAAGCCATTTAAGAAAAATTTTCTTATATTGTGAAAAAAATATTTGGAATATATATAATGTGCCAATTTCTACTGTAAATTTTTCAACTATTTAATAAATAAAAAACAACAAAAAAAAACATTAGATAAAGGGTATCTGTTTCATTTGACTGTTTCCTTGCTTAATAATCATTAACTTCATGGGCGCAAACCAAAAGAAAAGATTGTTCATGAATATAAGTCTGGTGTGAGCACAAAAGATATAACAGCCTTATGTAACACCAGAGTGAAAAAAAATTCCAAACAATAAAACCAACGCTGAATTATGATTGGATGAGTCACAATCAACAGCATTGTAAAATTGGCGGTATAAACGCACATGTGACTACGCTTCAGTTCAACATCTCAAATTTATTTGGCCAAGTTTCTCTCTCTTTGTCTAACAACTCCCTTGAAGTTTTCTAAATATGTTGGATCTCATTTTGACCAATTCAGTCATGCATATGTTCCATTTCTTAAATATTGTCATTTTTAATCAAGATTGCGTAACTCTATCTTATCATTTGACTAATCGTCTTCTCCCTGGTGACATATGCTGGACTTTTACAATGATTTTGTCCACATAAACTCCACCCCTTTCTAACAATAAGCTCAAAATTCAGATCTCCCTCCATTCAACGGATGGATAGAACCAAGTCTACGCCCTACTTTTTATTTCACGTTCACAATGCGCAAAAAAAGATCTGCCACTACTTCCATTTCAGTACTTCCTTCTACGGCTGGGGAAATAAATCGATGCATCACAAATCAAGAAATTATTATTGTCACTCTTCATCTTGAGAATTTGAGTGTGCGGTTAAAAACTGTATTAGAGCACTATCTGCTGTTAAAAATGAAGCTCAGAATTGATTCCAGAATCGCGATTCTTTATCGTAACTGCCCTACTGTTTTCCTGGCCTTGACTTATTTGGGATGCATTTTGCTTGCACGTGCTCTTACCCGCTCAAGTTGCCCATGCTGCCCATCATATCCATGCCGTCAAACACATCCTTGCCTCTCCCGACGCTATGCATGCTCCTGACGGATCCGGCACGTGACAGTCGTCCCTGCTGCATGGCCAGGTTGCTCTGTGAGCCGCTGAATCCTGCAGATCCGTACATGCTTGACGACATGTTGGATGCACGACTTGTTTGGCGGTTGTTGATTCGGTTGATGGTGCGGTGGGCGGGTCCTTTAAAAGACTGCTGTCTAACGTACACCTCCTGCTCCGTGACGCCCCCTCCGCCGCCAACTCCTAGCGTCCCGCTGAGGGAGCGTTTCATAGCCGGCAGTGTCATGGAACTGACCTGCTGCTGTCCGCCCTCAAATCCATTCACCCTAGAGGTGGAATACACGGACTGACGCGGGTAGGTGTTGGTAGCGTAGCCGTTGCTCATGTTCTGCATGGAGGCCTGTTGCGTGTAAACGGCGTCTCGTTCTGAAACCAAGCTGCCATCGCTGTCGTCCTGCGCCACCCACGAAGATGTCACATGGCGCGGCATGGACGCCACTCGCATGGAATGCATGGACTGGGTCTCCGGGTCGGCCCCCATTCGGCTAAAGGATCGAGTCATTGAGCCGACCTGCTGCTGTTGCACTTGGCTCCCGCCACTTTGGTAACCACTGCCCTGAAAACCGCCGCCCTGATAACCGCCACTCACAAAATCTTCTTGGTAATATGCCCCGCCTCCACCGCCACCTCCTGTGTAACTGATTTTTGGTTTTGGGCCGAAATCCATAGCAGAGCGGGATGAGTAACCACTAGAGTACTGGGATGGGCGCTGGGCCTAGATATTGAAGAAAACAGACATTGTATATATATATATAGAAAAAAAGAGAAACTGAAACGGTAGAACCCTAACAGTAGTACCATAGCTATTGACGGATTAAAACATGCTACTGAATTACGTGTCAATGAATTAATCCAATAATCATGCCAATATTTCCAGAGAAAGGCCCCAAAATTAAGCTCATTCAGAAAATGCAAAGTCTTTATTAGAGAGATAATATATGCAAGGGGGAAGTTTGATTGCATTATTTACAAAAAAAAAATGCATTTCAATTAATCTTCTAATACATTACATCAACAAGTCTACATTTAACACAGTATCACTCAATAGGGGTATAAGTGAAAGTGATTTCTAAACTTGTGATTTTTCATACGTGGCTGTTGGTTAGAGCTTACCTGTGAAATATCACATCCAACTAACACAGTCCCCGTTACTCATTTTCAGTATTTGGACAAGCTACATGTCCATACAGTTACACACACAAAACACTTCTTTAACTTGGCTCAATGAGTGCTATGTTTTTCAAACGAGTAATCTACTGTAAAATATTTATAAAGAAATAGAAGGAATCGTACCGTCATTTGTCTGCCCGAGCCATAGACGAAGGATTTAGAGCTGAAATTGGGAGTGAAATTCTGGCTCATTGTTGAATATTTTGTCATCGTTGAGTAATTCCCAGATTCTAAGAGAAGACAAATGCAAAGAATTAAAATAACTGCACAGCTAAACCTAGTAACACATAACATGAACTAGTTTTTACGGCATGAATAATCCTTCCCGTGAACTTTCTCGAGTTGCCATCACATTCTACACGTCCCTGAACACGACTGACACACATAACAGCTCAGCTACAATGTATTTTAATCAAGAAAATGAAGCCTATGATGTCAACCCCTTAGGTTTTAAAACAAAATTATTAATACCTCTGCAACTATAAACTCAAAAACTATTATAAGCGCTGATAAAATGAATACTATTAAACAACTTTCATGTGTGCGATACTTACGTATGCGCATGTAAGACAAGACAAGTTTATTTACTACTTTGTGAACTTGCATGTTACCAAGTTTTAGGTTTTGTGTGAATGTAATCAAGTCTGTGAATGGACGGCATTACAAATTATATTTTTCGCAGTGGGAAATAAGTTACATTTACAGATTTACTGCCCCGGGAAGTCAAGTCTGCTACTTTACAGCTACATCAGCTACATGTGTCTTTGAAGACACTACAAGTTTAAGGCAAACTCGCAGAGTTACATGAAATACTGCAGTGCAAGTTTAGCGCAGGTTTGTTCTGGATGAGGAGCAGATAGGGGGCTAAGGCATCCAGGTTTGTTGCATCAAAGGCTTATTTATGTATCTATGGGCATGCAAGTACATGCACTTGAGTATGTGTGTGTGTGTGTGTGTGTGTGTGTATTAGGGAGTGGTATAAGCGTTTCATAAGTGAATAAGTGTGGAGTGAGTTGCAGACAACAGCCAGCAAAAAAAAAGACAGAACCGGTCTGATGACCGGGACACTCCCAATGTCCCTACCCAAAAAACACACACCCTTCACCCTGCCTCACCCTGAGCTAATGCATTGCTTCAAATCAGTAGAATTAAACGCAAAGGTAACTACTAAGTTACAACTAACATTTCAAGCGTCTAAATGCAGTTTGTGTTTTAAAACAATCTGCATTAGCTCGTAAGTATTGGTATTTCTCTATTGTCAAATCTAGTTTTTTTTAGACAAACACTTTCAAGACATGGTATGCATCTCCTCCTGAAAGACGCAAGGCTGTTCTAACTTGTCAAACACAGGTAAACCTCATAAACTGGGGTCTGGTTAACTTTGATTATCCACTGAGCACCAGAGGTTAAAACCCTGAAAATAGCTATGGTAGACCCTCATAAAGCAGGAATTCAGCCACTGGTCTTAACCACTCAAATTCTTCAACATTATAGAAGCTTTGAGTACTTTCAAGTGCACAATAATGTATACTAATGAGCTTGAGTACAGTACTGCAATTTACATTCTTCAGCTTTTCGCTCACACCAATTGATTATGATTGACGGATCCAAATGAGCTTTCTTTTGTGCAGTGCTAAGCACTTTTTTGTTTGGGAGTGGGTGGGGTTTTTCTGAGTAGAGCTTTAAAACTTTCACTCTCACTCAGTCGTGTAACAGGAACTGAGATTACATTTGAACCTTGCTCAACTCGCTGCTGTAAATTATTAACACAAACCAGAAGTCACAGCGCCACTTTCTATGCGTAGTGATAAAGAAACGAGTCATGAATTCCAAACTTTCACATCCGATTTTTAATTTTTAATTTTTAATTTAAAGCAACGTTGAAAAACCAAATCTACCACCCCTGATGTGAACTGACTGCCATCTATGACATTATTTTTGTTATCCACACAGCTAAATGCAAACTAGTTCAGGTCAAAAAAAAAGAAAAACTATTATCTACAAATGACATGTGGGATATTTATTCTCACTGTATATCCAAATAACAGAAACCATGTGACCACAGTTTAGCTCCAGGCAGTTTTTGCTCATAACTATTTATTGTTTTGCATACGTGACTGTAAACAAAACAGTAGCCTACAGCCTGTGCGTGTGGATTTAATAATAACGCTTCTTCTTTTGATTTCTAACACATAATAACGTTCCCAAAAGTTAAAGGTGTAATTCAACACTAAATGAAACCACACACTGTATAAAAGCTCCGCGCTAAGGCTTTTATGTAAAGTCAACCTGGCAGATGATGAGTAGATTAATAATTCAAAGGCTGTTGTGTTATTGTATATGTAATACAATTAGATCAAAGCGCGCGGTGACACACCTGAGGCTGCATATTGTGACGACGAGCCGTTCTGGCGCGGAACCGTGGATTTCTCCGCCAGTCTCATAGACACCTGCTGGTGCACGCGCTTGAACCTCGCCTCATCCTTGGCGTGGGTCCCACCGTGAGAGAGCTCGTTTTCGGAGGGTACCGCGTAAGTGCTGACCGTCGAGTTGGGCTGCAGCGCCGTCAGAAAGACGTTGTCCGAGGTCACGCTGACACTCATGGCGAAGCGACGACGGGACCGAGTTGAACCACCGAGATTACAAAAAAGTTACAGTTCCACCAGAGAGTGGGAAAGGGTAGGTCCCCGTGGAGCGAAACAATAAAGGCGTCTTCGGTTAGTCAGCTTGTGTTTCTCCGCGCTGATGCTGGAGCTACTGACTGCTGTTCTGAACACTGCGGCTTTTTTTCGCAGGTGGGAGGGCGGGGCTTTGAGGTGAGTCATAGTTACCTGATCCAGGTAAACTCAAGTACGAACAAAGCAGGCTCTATTTTTTCTCTGTACATTTTTGAGCTAATAAATGGGGATGTATGTCCAAGTTCCATTTTCCAAAAGAATGTGTAAGCTCTAGATAGATAAATACACGTTCTTGTTTAGCATCAGTGGTTCTATTAAGAACCTTCAGCATCCACGGAACCTTTTCAAATGCTAAACGGTTAACTGAAGGTTCTTCTGAGAACCAGAAACGGTTGTTCTATGGCAACAATGAGAAAACACCCTTTTGGAACCTTAAAGAGTGAGGAGTTTGGTAACAGTTGATTTAGTGTTTGTTACACGCGTTACTAAAGTAATAATAGTAAATTATGTATAATTACATCACAAACTAACCTTAACACTCTCAGAAATAAAGGTGCAAAAGTTGTCATCTCTTGATTATATATATCAAGAAAAAACATGTTTATAAATTATATATAAATAAGTTTAATTAAAGAACGTAATTTTTGGACCCGACAAACATTATTTACAGTGTGGGTTTTTATAAAACTCCATGGTTACGCGATTTAACCCAATAACACGTTTATCGTGAATATGCAGTTGATTGTAGATATCTTGTCATCGTTTCAGCGAAATTCTCAGAGAATGTGCTCTGACATGCAGGTGACGTGTGTCTCCGTTCAAACAGCTTGTTGTGATTGTATCATATCGTCTCCAAGCAACGTAGTAAGCGCGGCAGACTATTCTAAATCAAGTTTATCTAAAAAGCTCGTGCACGGTTTGCTTTCTGTAGAACACAAACACTAATATCAATATCTGATATTTTACCACAGCCAATAAACTCAATAAGCTGCAGTTTAAATCCCCCTTTTGAATTAAGTGTGATTCATCAATTTTTAACTTTTTTTAATACAACACATGTATTGAAAATCCTCAATAATGATTACATTTCTTATGTTTATATTATTTGTTGAAAATGTCTTCATTTATTAAATGTGCTAAACTAAGGAGCTTACAGTCACAAAAACAACGAATCAGCTTCTTTCTCAGTCAGCACTGAGTCACTGTGACTGGTATTGATTCTGTTCAGACAGCATCTGCATGCTCGTCCACAAAACTGAATCACGCTTTGTTCATAAGCTGCCAACAGTGTCCATTTATTCTAAGATGAGAACAAATAGAAAGTGTTCGTATCTTTGTACTCACCAATAGGACTTTCAGGATTTAGCGTATAATTCCAGTGCTGAGAAAATATATTTAATGTGCTGTCCCGCAGATTGCTTGTGGAAAACTGACAGCTGTCAGAGAGAGGCAAGGAGTTATAGAATATGACCTCGCCCTTATCGCATTAAAAAAGATACATGTGTGTACATTGACGATCACTATTCTAGTAACCAAACCCGTGATTTAAGGCGTGTGTGATAATGTGTCAGACGGTTACAGCAGAGAGAAAGAGAGAGACAATGGGCAAGTCTGTAGGTGGAGGTGTGATGTAGACGTCAGGATCTGAGACAAACCTACAACCCCCACAATACTATTACGTGCAGTGACCAGCCGGATTAAAATTATTAATCGCCCATCTCGTTTTGTCTTGATTAGTAAAAGCCAAAGTTCTCATACACAATACTTCCATGCAGTGACCAGCAAGATAGCTTTGTGTGTTTGTTTCTATTCACCTTTTTCTTAAAGGTGCAGTGTGTAATGTTTAGGAGAATTTATCTGCAGAAATGCAATATAACACGTGTAACCTCTGACCTTACATAATAAGCCGTTATGATCTTATAACCTTAGAACAAGCAATTTCTATCTACATACACCTCGGGTCAGCTTGCATGGAATCAAAGGCAGGCCAACTAATTGCATCTCATATGCACGCAAATTTGCGTATTATATGTGTCAATATGTGTACATTTTTGCGTGTCAATATAATTTACACTGTTCAGTGTAGTGAGCAGCAAGATAGAATCACTTACAGCCAATCTCTTGTGTCGTCGTTTTGTTAAGTAAAACCTCAGGTTTAAATAGCCACACAATACTACCTATTTAGTCCAATGGCCAGCAAAATAGAATTCAAACAGTTGTTTGTGTGTGCTTATTTTGTTCTGTAAAAACCTCAGGATCAAATGCACAATGTGAAAAGCCCCCGCAGTAAACAAATATATGTGCAAGATTTTACTTTTTGTGCTTTTGTTATGTTTTCTTTTATTTATTTGGTTTCTTCTTTTGTTTTGTGAAACCGCAGGTTCAATAGTACAGTGACCAAGATAAACTCTTTTATTATCAACTTCAGTACGGACCCTTTTCACGAGACTGTGAGGAACAGGATTGAACAAGCATTGCAATTACATTTTTTAATAAACACTCTACTTTGCATCAAATGCAGCATATATGAGAGGGGAAAGAAGAAATAATACTGTGCAAATGTTGAAAACATTTAATTTTTTTATTAAAATCTTCTACATGCAGTTATTTTAGTCATGCTCATCAGACAGCCCAGTGTTTTGTCCCAGGAGGGTGGCATCCACTGATTACAGTATACAGTAAGTATAGAGTAAGTCCTGAGAAAGAAAGTCACATATTTTATAGATTTCCTGAGGCCAGGGCAGGTGGATTCTCATTCGATCGAAGACAGAATCACTTGCCCTTCCCTATGAGAAACGTTTTCAGCTTAGTTCCACCTTAAACGTGGCGTCTGAAAGCTCTTGTTCTTTCTTCAAATCTGAATAGACCAGAAAGCCCTGCGAAACATGCTCTAAATCCACTACGCTAAAATAAACCACTGTCACATACACAAAGCATAAAGACGCTGTTTGAAAAGCATAAACTATCATTTATGATTTATCAAATCGACCAGGAAAATGGAGTGGAAACCACTGCTAAATTGGATAAACAATTACATATACATTTATTTATTTATTTTGCAGAGAATAGTAGATTAAAGGTGCTCTATGCAATCTTGCAATAGATAGGGGCGCAGGACATACACCAAATCAAAAATAAACTTCAGCCAACCAATCAGCAAGAAGAGGTGGGGTTTAACGCGCGCAAACAAACTTCGGCCAACCAATCGGCAAGAAGAGGTGGGGTTTAACGCG
>JAUMHQ010000094.1:11577718-11614356 GCA_032361165.1 Enteromius paludinosus | reverse complement strand
TTAAACCAGCAAAGAAACAACTTAAACCAGCAAAGGAACAGCTGAAACCATTTTAAACCAGCTTGTTTTTTTCAGCAAGGATGACGGCTCAAACCATGCGCTAACCTTAACTATTGCTAATACTTACCACCGAGTACTTGTTAGTTTGTGGCAAGCTGGTTAATGCTGATGGTGGTTAACTACTGAGGTGTATATGCATTAGAACAAGGCCTTGACTAACTTTACATGGTTAAAGGAGATTATAGAGGGAGGAATTATACCGATCCGGTCAGCGATCTCTCTCTTGGTCATGACGTCAGTGTCGGTGTCGTCCAGCAGGCTGTGGTCCAGGTCCTGATGCAGAGATAGATCTCTCCTTAGCTGGCTGTTCTCAGACTCCAGAGCGCTCAGCTGAGAGCGCAGCGCCAGGATGTCATCCGCCATCTTGTGCATCGCCGCTCTGTAGTTTTCCAGCTCCTGCAGGACAAATAAAAATGGATTTGTACAGACAATATGACTTGCAAATATAGATTTCAATTACTTTCCATCTAGGAGTTTGGTGGCCTATACCACAGTTGTTGTTTTTCTCCACAGTTTTGTACTTTAAGATGGATCAAAGAATACCACAGTGAACTGTACTGTCCCGTAATTGTGTGTTTATCCGAACATTGATTTTTTTTGTTTTAGAACAATAGATTTTGTAATCATCATCAATTTTTTATTCATAATGACAATGTTTGAAATGGATTTATACTCAAGACTCAATAATGAAAGGCCACAAGTGGTGCTAAGGGTCTGCCAAAATACAATAAATAAATAAATAAATAATAATAATAATAATAATTATATATAAGGCTCTTAAAGTTAATTTTGTTTTAAAATAATTATAATAAGAATGACTGTATTCTTCCATTTAAAAGCCAGATATTTAATTTAGGAAACATTTATTTAATGCTGTAATGTAAATATAATATCCTCCTCACACAAGAGTATGGGGGGAAAAAAAATATGAAAAGTGGTCAAAACCCATCGAAATCAACAAAAGACCAGCTATAACTATCCAACCAGTTTAGGCTGGTTTTAGCCATTCTGGGTTTATTTATTAATTTTTTTTGCAGAACCCATGTTGGTCTCAAACTCAGCTCTGCATATAGCTCCAGCCCTTATCAAACACACATGGTTCAGCTAACAGAGGTCTTCATGGCTGCTAGAAACTTTTAAGCAGGTGTGAGTTGGACCTGGTTGGAGCTAAACCGTGTAGAGATGTAACAAAGAGAGGAATTGAGTTGGAGGTCACTGCTCTAGCACCACTTTAGTCTATCTCCAGCAGTATAAATGTATTTATATGAAACATGGCTGCCTGTATTGGTAAGGGAGTAGAAACTCAAGGAGATCATCATGTTTAAGGCATGTACTTGGCATTCCCAAGTATAAGGATCCATCCTTTATTCGTTTGACCATTAATATACCTTAATCATGCTGGGTTAGGGTTAGTTGGGGTTACGGTCTATGCAGGAGGTGACAGTTACAGTTTCCCGCCACAAGGTGGAATCAAAGTCCCATGTTAAGTCGGGATGCTGAGGTCTTCGCGCCAAAACAGGCTTACCACCAGTCTGTGTGTATGTGACATTTGTCTGAACTCGAACTAATTAACATTCACTTTAATGCTTTGCTTAAATCGCGTAATCATTTTAAAAACCAAGGCAAATAAACTGTTACTTTAAAAGCGTGGTTGGGTTGTCTGTCAGTCTGAAAAGGCTTCGCGGTAGCCCTAGTACAAAGTAATCAATCCTCTGGCTGTAGTTTCTGGCAGATACTGAACTGGGTACACAGAGGATATATACAGGGATTACGACGAAATCCTCCAAGAGAAAGATATTTTCTTCTAGAATCCCTTTTCTGAAACTGCTCGACATTGATCAAAACGTACAGGAAGACGTACAGGAAGAGTGTTACCTAAAATAAAGATAGACAGAGCTATAATTATACCGTCACAGTCATGTGCTACAAACAAAAAACAAACAAACTGTAGTTAAACCACAAATTAAACATGGTTTTGCTACACAAAGTATAGTTTAACCATATACTGTTTGTGGTCATACAAAATGGTAATCAATACAACAACCAAAACAAACATGGCTACTAGACTTTAATTAAATGTTTATTTTTTTGTAAGGGAAATTATAAAAGTACGTTTTTAAAAACTGTACTTGCATATAGAAACCCACTTAAGTGTACTTTAAGTATGCTTCTAAAAAAGTGCACTTCGTAAATATAAAAGGTTTTACTTTATTTTTATTTTTTATTATTATTGTGCTTTAAAGAGTAAACTTATTTGAATTGGTTTACTAACGTACATCAGTTATCATTTTAAATGTTATTTTAATTTTCACTATATGTATATTACCATCGGTCTTGTGTTTGTGTTTACAGTGATGTTCTGTAAAGGGCCTTTTCAAAAAAAATCTCTAAAGTTTACTAGCGGATAGCACCGATTGCATGATATTAGGAAATATATTTCTATGTCATATACCCGGTAACACATTGTTTTGTTTCGCTTACGGCCGTATGTGTGCATGTAAATAAACGGTGCTTACATCGGCGCATGTCCTCTGACGTAACGTTAGGAGCTAGTGACAATGGATGATGACGTATAACAGTGGTGTCCCATTCTTTATTTCAAGGGGCAAGGGAAGGGGTGAGGGATAGGCAAAGGGGTAGAAAATAGAATTGGGATTGGGCCTAAGTGTCTGAAAACATTGCAATCAGTTTCCACTTAAGTATAGGCCTATTCTTTAATTTTATATATATATATGGGAATATATATATTTATATTATTGCTTTTATTTATTAATTTTTTTCTCTATACTCTTCTATGCTCACTGTAAGTATATTTCTCGCACAATTAGGCTGAATGGCTCGTTTTGGCAAGACTATTTTGAATAGTTCATTCTATAGCACTGGACAATAGCATTGAGACATTAGCATAGTACTAAACAGACAGCAGACCAGGGGCATTGTGGGATGTGTGTCACACTTCCAGGGCTCCTTTTGTGCCATTGTGTTAGTCGTATGTCGCACATCATGTAACATGCCACGATGCGTCTGCTTCTCACTCAGGGTCACTGTGTGCAGGAAAGGGGTCCGCTGGAGAGTCACGTGGGCGGGGGTTAGAGTGTGCCGAAACCGGAGGGGCGGGAGAGGGACCGATTGGGCGATTCCAATCTGGGCCAGTGTGCTTGTGGCTCCCTGGGGTCGTCTGAAAGAAATTGAGCGCTTAATTGAAAGGGCACACATGCAAGGTGAGAATGATGATCGGTGATGAGATGGGGCCCGAGGAGGGGACGAGATGGAGGGAATCATCTCAACCCAATGAAAGAGTGAATGGAGAGAGAGATTGGTCCCCGCAGACCATCCCTAGCCTGTACAGTTGCTCCAAACAATCACATTATAAAAGCACATTTGGGCCGGCCTCTCTTTGTTTCTCTGCGGGATGATTCGCCGTGATTCAGTCATGATGAGAAAAGAAAAGCCAGCACAGTCTTTCCATTTCAATAGACCTTCATACAGTAGAATGAACAGACATATAAAGGACACCTTGAGATGGCCCTGAAGGATTTTATTTGAAATTTTGTGGTGTGAATATTCATAATATGACTTAAATATGTCATAAACATCATCATCGGCACAGTACATTTTTCTAGCTGCGAATACACTTTATGCTTAGCTCGCTAATGCACCTCGCGCAAATTAATTTGTACACAAGGTGGCAACGCATCAAAGAGGCAATGAAAAGATTGGACAAATGACTGTGAGAATCATTTTAAAGATATTTTTATCGTTTCTTACTTCTGAAGTGAAAAAATGCACTTGAACAAGAGTTAAACTTTATGAGCACCTGTGTTTGTGCACATTTTCCAATGGAGTACACTTACTGTATGCTAAGTGTCTATGTCGAAAATGAAGGAAACTTTGGTTCATGTAAAAAATGAATTTTCTGAAAAATACCATTTCTCACCCTCTGGACTTCAATCCCGTTCCATCTTTTTTTTTTCCACTGAAACAGATTTGGAGAAATGTAGCATTACATCACTTGCTCACCATTGGACGCTGAATGGGTGCCGTCAGAATGAAAGTCCAGGCCGCTGATTAACACAATCCACAAGTAATCCACACCGCTCCATTACATCAATTGATTTCTCGTGAAACCAAAATCTGCATGTCTATAACCAACAAATCCAGTATAAAGAAGCCTTTAACTTCAAACTATTACTGATTTGATGAAATGATGATTTGGAGCTATGCCTTAATGACAGATTTTGTTCCTCGCAAACACTTTCTTTTCACTTCACAAGACACTGACAGACTGGAGTGCTGTACACTATTGTGATTTTTTTATCAGCTGTTTGGACTCTCATTCTGACGGCACCCATTCACTGCAGAGGACCCATTGGTGAGCAAGTGATGCAATGCTACATTTCTCCAAATCTGATGAAGAAACAAACTCATCAACATCTTCGATGGTCTGAGGATGAGTACATTTTTAGTAAAATGTTCATTTTTTAAGTGAACTGTTTCTTTAAGAAAATAAATAAAAGAATGGAAGCCACAGAACTTCTGGGAAACCTCTATAGCAGGAACACACATAACAGTTTCGTTACTCACTTTAGTCTGATGTTCAGTGACTTCACCTGCACGAGGGTCACCTCCGAAATCAGGTGTCGATGGACTGAAAAAAAAGTATGTTTCAAACCAAAGACAAAAACTGTTGATAACTACTGTTGAACTCTCATTTACCTTTTGACTGGTGAATGAACATCAAACGTTCGGTTGAGCAGAGACTTGGTCTGAGTTTTAGGCTTTCTGAGGAGGTGAAGATACTCCGGCAGGATCTTTGAGAGAGCATCATGTGACGGCAAATCATAGGAATCCCGTTCCATCTGAGAAACAAACTGTGTTTAATAACAGATCCTTAGAAACAGCAGCAGCGACGACTGTAAATCAGGCTATTTCAAGAGTATGGTTGGTACACAGGTTACCTCTGAGTTCTGCATGAGCCGGGAAGGTTCACAGCTTTTCAAAGAAATACATGAAAGAGCTGAATGAATGGCTGGGTGAACTGACTGCTCTGACTGTGGTAGCAACACTTGGGTTTCCACAACACAGATCCTGCCTGGCAACTTTACAGCTGCTAAACAGAAAGCATTTATGCAGATACAGGTGTCAGTGTACAGTCAGACATCTCTCGTATTGCATTCAAATGCTAAATCCTGTCTCCTGAAAGGCCTTGATAGCTCAGGCTCTGGTCTGGTCTGAGATTGATGAGCAGCCAGTGCTAATGGTTTGTGCTCATGCTGTGAAGAGCTTGTTTCTTATTCTGTCAGCTCAGCATGACACCTGTTCGCCTCCAAATACAATGTGTTCCTCTCCCCACGCCAAAGGTTACTGCCTATTAATATTCATTATGCAGCACCGTAAATCATTAGACAATCATCTGACACCACTGAACTCTGAATATTGTTTCGCTTTAAAGGACTTGAAGGAAATAAGGGTTTATTCTGTAATCACTGGCTATAATCAAAGCAGGTTTATCAGGATATGATGTCAGAACCAAGAGGAAATTAACATACTGTATGGTCAGCCAGTCATAACATAGCTCATTTATTTAGAGGTTTTAAAGTCTGTATGATATAATAATAAAAAAAAAAATTTAATAAAATATATGCATTTTTAAAAATGAATTACAGTTATTATATTATTATAAACACCATACTTCATAGTATTATTCATATTTTATCTATATTATTATAATTTAAACATATCTTAAAATGTTATTTATTCATGTGACGCAAAGCTATCATATTTTGAAAAAAATATTTAACCTAAATGTTTAATTATTAATATTATTGGCTTTTTAGATATGATTTAAATTCACTGATTAGATAATACACTTGTTATTTTTTATTTAAAAAAATCATATATTTAAAAAAAAAATCGAACCTAACATCTAAATCTAAAAAATATTTATTTATTTTAATCTTTTTAACATATTTCTTATTGATATCAACATTGAAAACACTTGTGCTGCTCAATATTTTGAACAGAATTAATTAGAAATAGAAAACAAATACAATAATAAACATACTGAAAAAAAAAATATATATATATATACACACACACACCCACACACACATATTATATATATATATATATATATATATATATATAATTTATTTTTTTTTAAAAACCGCTATATATGTGGTATATATTTTAGAAATTCAATAAAAGCTGACATTAAATAAATACAACCAAGTGTTTTATCTTAAGGCTATGTGTGTGTGCGTGTGTGTGTGTGTGTGTGTGTGTCAATCACATCCAAATGAGTGTTTATTAGCGCTAGAACCACATCAATCTCACGAGACAAAAAGCAATACTGCAGCACACAGCCACACTGAGCCCAATAACAATATACAATTAGTTCAGAACCAAAACAGCTTCGTTTTGAAAAAAAAAAAGATAATTATTGAGGCAATGATTGCTATTGTTCCGATTTTTCATATTTTTAAATGACTTACATTTGAAAAAAATGATTGGTCTCTCTAACTTGTATCGCTATGGCAACACGAGGGCCAAAGCCCATCAAGAGCGCTGTGGAGAAATCCTCAACAACACTGCTGCCAGTCAATAACAGACAAATACAACAAAATAATCCAAAGATAAGCCTTATTCTATTCATGGGCAATGTTTTTTTTTATTTCATTCTAATTAATAAAAATAAACACAGTTTGTGGAAGTCTAAGCTAAAGTGTTCGTGTGCATCGCAGACCTTAGACTTCCCTCTAAGGCTTAAAATATTAACCGTCATAAGCAAGATCTAATAAAGTAAATATTACTCCTCCAAAGCGACTGCTTTAGTTCCTAATGAATTATTCACCCTGTCCTCGCAGCTATGTGCTCAGAAAGAGACGATGATAGCAGCGTCTCAGAAAGCCTTCATTTCTCGTTCAGAGGGGGGCAGAACCGTGTCTGTCTCAGGTTCAGCCCAGATCTGAGCCGGTTCCTTCAGTCCGGGGCGGACCAGGACGAAGACAGACAGGTGTGAGTCCTGTGACTCCAGATTGGCCGGTGATCGCTCTTTTTTTTTTATCCCGGCATCAGTATTCAGCACACAACCTACTAAACACAGCAATTGGGGCTTCAGAAGACTGACAGGACCGAGTCTGCCTCCACACGGAGCTCAATTACCCTCAGAACGAGGCGACGTCTCCTGAGTCCTCTTCACCGACACGCTCTCTCTGGCTGCATCCCTTTTGGCTGGCTTTTTCCTATTTTTAAAATATGTGACATTCTTTGATTTTATACCTGAATAGCTTTTAAAACAGGTCTAATGAGGACGTGACACAGTGCAATCTAAATTGAGCTAAAAGCTGTTTCAAAAAATAATGTTGGAAAGTTTGGAAAAATAACTGTTGTTTCCAAACAGGTTTCCCTGTCTGTCATTGGTTGAACAAACGTATAGTCGTGCCCAAAGATCATATTTATTGGTCAACCCACAAAATGTCATAATAGACCTATTAAGATTTTTTTAAATGTTTATTTTATTTACATTTTGAATAACTGTGGTCAGTGTTTCTCATCATAATTTAGCTTTACATGACTATTTTCCTCAGCTTTGTACCTTTAAGAGTAAAATGTCTACCAAAACTTCTATTTTCTAAATTTTTCCCTGTCACAGAAATCACAGGGCCCTATAAAAACCATAAACGTCTCCAAATGAATCAGCTGAATTAGGTTTCATTCACCCTTTATTCACTCTCTTTCAGTCTGGACTGGAAGACCTTTTGTATTTTAAAACCCCCAGCAATTTTCTCTCTCTCACACTCTTCCTGTCGACTCTCGCCCTCCTAGTGACAGACGGCTGGATGTGTTAATGGAGGTACGGCTGATGGTGTGTGTGTGTGCCCATGACACGAGACGAGTGTGTGTGAAGAGAAATGAAAGGATGGATTTATATACCTGCTGTTTTTGAGTTTCTTAAAGGAAAAGTATCATAAAAATTCCATCTGACTATATCCTGCTGCAGTCACATGCAAGCTTTGTGTGAGGATTGGGCTGAAATTTGATTGTTCCACCTCACAAAACTTGACGCACACACACTATTATTACATTCAAGGTGACAACAAAAAAGAAACAACAAACATACACACTTTTTTGCCTGCATAAATAAAAGTATCATCAATGTCTATGCGAGCACACGGAAATGAGAAAAAGCAATCTGTTCCAAAGTGTCTCATTCATATTAATGTTCAATAAAGAATCACACCCCCTGCCAGGCGACTCAGACGAGGTCTGAAACACCAGCGTGTGTTTTTCTTTTCTCTGTGTGTGTGTGTGTGAACAGTCTGAAAGCCAGATGAATTTTTAATGCATCGGTCAGATCCACATCCTCTTCCTTCAACAGGAAGCAGAGATCAACTTCTTTCATTTAAACTGCCTGTAAAGTTCATGTCCTCTTAGAAAATATCAAATGTATGTATATGCAATTTATATGTTATGGATTAAGTTGATATGGATTTAATATATGACAATTTTACATTTATAAAAATAAATGATTTTTTATATATATATATATATAACATGTTCCATAACATGTTTTATTTTTATTACAATATATTAAATATAACTACATTATATAACTAATTTACTTCATGTTATCTTAATTAAAAAAAATATATATATACATATAATTTACTAATTATGCATAAATGTGTGTATACACACAAACACTAAATATTTCTTAAATATATACATGATGTATACATGTATGCATTATATATATGTATGTTTAAATTTTTAAAAATATTTTATATCAAGTATAACTTTAACTCATTTTGTTTATTTTGTCTTAATTTTTCAATTGTAATCTATAAATAATGCATTAAGATGCTATGATATATATAAAATACATATAAATATTAAAAATAAAAATATACTAATGTACTTTAATATTTCATATTGCATTCTACAATGAATATATGTATATTTGTATATACAGTGCATTCATATAAAATTAATTTTAACTGGGCCAGGACCCGTCTCCAAAAACGTGACATCGAAGTGCTGATAATTCTGTTTGTTTGGTGAAATGATGTTTATTAGATGTGATCGTGCAGATATGAGCTTGAATGACTGATCCTAATTCATATCTAATCCTCTAAAACATCATTATCACTGCTTAAATCCATCTACATTCCATTGTTTGCCCTGGATATACGGCACACGGCACTATGTGAATTAAATCAAGTGATTCCCAAGTGTGCTGGACGGACTGGCCCTGATCTCAGTAATGCCTCGTCAGCAAAGAGAATGTGCTCGAGTGAAGTGTGTGTGTGTATGTGTGTGTCAAGGACAGCAGCTTTTGCTGAAGGACACGTCGACTCCCCTTAAGCGATTCCCACTCGATATGAGACTTGGAGACGGAAAATACCCTGGCAAAACCAGAGGAAACCCAAAACAATTAAAATACTAACAGATACGGGACTGTATTGCACACATTTGTACACATTCAGAGCACCAACTACCCACAATCCAATGCAAATCTCTCAAATCTCCAACAGGCGGCACTTCGCCATGTTCAAAAGCAACTGTTGCAGTCTGCATTTCCCACAAGGCTCCAGTGACCTTTCCACAGCGCAAAACATGCAGCACTTAATGGCGTACAGCAAATCTGACATTTACACACGCCTGACTGCTGCAAAAAAAAAAAAAAAAGCTAATGGTTTTCATGCCCACCAGGCAAAGGGATTCGATCTGAGAAAGGTGCTTTTTTACAGAAAACTTTTATTTTCAGTATCTAGATATCAGTCTTGTTGAACCGAGGATAGCTTTCACATCCCCAAACTGTTCGTATGCCCACTTGCATGAAGAACTCAATCATTTTTTTTGGCACATTTTAGGTGAAGAACGGATCTTAACATAAGTCTAGATCAGTAAATCAGAGTAGTCTAACATAGAAAGTAAGCTGGACACCTGGGGTGAAGCCAGGGAGGAGGCGCCGGGAGTCTGGGAGATTGATGGGAAGGTGAAAGTATGAAGTGATTCATGTTTGATAGTTGATAGCCGGGTATTAGATTCAGATCAGAGCTCTCTCAAAGCCTGTGGCTGTAATGATACACGTCTTTATTAGAAAATGCATTAGCGGGC
The DNA here is from genome assembly GCA_032361165.1 of Enteromius paludinosus. Taxonomy (NCBI): domain Eukaryota; kingdom Metazoa; phylum Chordata; class Actinopteri; order Cypriniformes; family Cyprinidae; genus Enteromius; species Enteromius paludinosus. The sequence continues at coordinate 11,604,174 of JAUMHQ010000094.1, read as the reverse complement.
ACCTCCATTAAAGCAGTGGATCTCCCATCATTCACTATCAGTGCTGTTTGAAGATAACAGATGCTGACTGGATGCACGGCCATGTCAGAGTCAAGCAAAAATCAAATCAGATATCATAATTTCAATGTACCATGCCCGAATGAAGTCATGCATTAGTTCAATTGCTTTGGGAGATTTCATTTCCATTCATATGGAAGTGAATAGAAAATGCATCACACAGTATTGAATTACTTGTTATAGATTATACAACAGTCGATCCTCTAATTTGCAACCAAAATTCCAGGAATGTGAGCGCCAGAGATTATGGTATACAGAAGAAATCTCTGGCATTAATACAGGTAGCTTGTCTTGAAAGACCTGTGCGCCACATCTTCAAGTCAAATCTGATCGCAACGGCCATTAATCGGCTGCCGGTGAATAACAAACGAACAAACAAAGATTACAGAATTTAGCCCAGTATTATAGTGTGAGCCGCGCTTAAGACGATTCTACATCACTGATCGGCATGATTGTGTCATTGACATTACTAAATGGGCCCAGGAATACTTCCAGAAACCACTGTCGGTGAACACAATCTGCCGTGCCATCTGCAGATGCCTACTAAAGCTCTGTCATATAAAAAGGAAGCCAAATGTGGACATGATCCAGAAGCGCTGTCTCCTGTGTTGCCAAGGCACATTTAAACGGACTGTTTCAAATTAGAAAAGTGTTCTATGAAAAGACGAGTCCAAATATGACATTCTTGCTGGAAATTACAGATGCCTAGTGTCTAGGGGTGGACGATATGGCAAAAATATCATATAATTTTTTTTTTGCAGAAATATCACGATTCACGATTTTATTGATGTCAAGGTAACAAAGTATAAAATGAGGGCCAAAATGAGCAAAGATAAAAATTATTGTCATTATTTTATCTTGGTTAACCGAATACATACACATCACTAATAAACATTATACAAAAAAAAACAATATTTTTCAAGAAGAGTAGCAGTATTGAATTTACAAATATAAAAAGTGAATCACTATATACTTCTACACTTACATCATTTACTCTCTCTCAGCTCGTTTTAAACCTGAATGCGTTTCTTTTTTCTGTTGAACATTGTATTATATTCAATGAGGACCAGCTACTGTTTGGTTGCTCAAAATATCTTATTTCGTGTTTAGCACAAGAAAGAAAGTAATACAGGTTTAGTAAATGATGATACAATTTTTTTTTTTGAGTGAACTATCCCTTTAATAACAAGTGGCAGCATGTTTAGTTCTGTCCCTTTAAAAGCTGCACGCATCTGTTTTTCTGTTAAACGCTGTGTGTTTTTGACAGTATTACCACAATCACATGTGATAAATATCAGGAGTATGCACTAGAAAAGCACATCTGGACAGCACACATATGAGCTGACACTGATGTGAATGTATGTTGTGTTGCACACCATATTGAGACGGAGGCATTACAACTGCAGATGATAAAATAGGACGATACTACAATATTTAAAAAAAAGAAAGCAGATCGTCCAAGATCAAAAATGGTCATATCGCACACCCCTAGCCATGTCATCCAGGCTAAAGAGGAGGAAGACCTTCCAGCGAGTTATTAGTTCAAAAGCCAGCATCTCTGATGGTATGGGGAGCTTGCATGTTTTTGAAGGCACTATGAACGCTGAAAGGTATATAAAGGTTTTAGAGCAACTTATGCTCCCCCCCAGATGACGTCTATTTCAGGGAAGGCCTGAACAGAACAATGCAAAAGCACATACCGCAGCTGTTACAACAGCATGACTTCATAGTAGAATTGGCCTGCTGCAGATTTGCACAAACTCTTCAGCATCTAGAAACCTTTATCAGGCAAAAATGAGACCACATTTCAAAACCCCAAAACTATAGAAACTCATAACCCAGACAAACGTTTTAAAAAGGTACCTTGGAAAACGTGCCCATCTCCCCATTATTTTGACACCTGTAGCAGGCATCAAATTGGAAATGAGCTAATTCTGTGCATTAAAGTTGTACAATTGTTCAGTTTAAACATTTGTTATGTTCTCTACGTTCTATTGTGAATAAATTATTGGCTCATGTGATTTAAACATTTTTTAGTTTTCATTTTTTTTTATCAAAAATGTTAAAAACCCAACATTTCCAGAATTTGTTGTAATCACAATCTCTGGTTAATTAGTTTGTTCATAAACAGAATAATTCAGGAATGAAACGAGTGACTGTCTTTATGAGCATAAAACCATTCATTTACAAACACTGATGGAGTCACTGAATCATTGACACAACCAATTTGTTTCTAAACTATAATTAGGAAACAAAACAAGTTCCTGTCTCTATGAGTGAGGTATTGAACCATTCATTCAAACAATTCATTTACAAGCACGGATTTATTTAGTAAGAAAACAAGTGACTGTAATTGAGTGAGTCCCTGAATCACTGACTCATCTGATTCATTCAAAAACCCTAAAACAAAACAAGGCATCATCTTAATAAGTGAGTTATTGAATCATCCATTTAATCAGTTCATTTACAAACACCAAGTGATTGTCTTTACAGGAAACACAACTGATTCATTCCTAACTAATGGATGCATTCAGTAATTAAACAAGGGACTGTCTTACAGTGTTTAATAAAAAAATGAGTTCATTTGGTGTCTGTGTTTTCTCAACAGATTCATTCAGGAACAAAACAAGTGACTATTTATATATATATATAAACCATTTAATTAATCACTCAACTGTTTCGTTAATAAAAACGGATTCGTTTGTTCAAATAAAACAAGTGCCTATTTATTACTATTTTTTAAAATATTGATTGATTGAGGATCAAAACAATAATTGTATTTATCATAGTGTGTTCAAAAATCCTGATTGATTCAGGAGTGAATCAACTGACTCTTTTTATGAAGGAGTCATGATATCCTTCAAGTTTAAATACACTGAACCATCATATATCACACTTAAAATTGTCCTTACTGCTCTTTTGTTTCAGAGATTTGCTTGATTATTTACATTATGTGAAACAGAAGTCATGGAGTGTGACATGCTGTTGCATTGTCTGCAATTATTTGCATATCTTCAGTCTAATCTGCCCATCTTTCAGTGGTCATGTGAGGTTAGTGAAACCTACCAGCACAGTCACACTTACTAGAATTGGTTTAAAATGAATGACTGCAGGAGTTCATTACACTGATTGCTTCTTCCTTTTACTGACTCTATATCACGCGGTCCAACATGTCTGAATCAATGCTGCATTGTGCTGTAGTGCTTCCTCAGCCGTCTACATACAGATATGCATCTAAACTCTAAAGAGAATGGTGTATATATTCAATTGAGTAAGTGATTACAATCAAACTCTATCTGAGACTGCACACATGGAGTCCATGGATGGAAATGTAATTTTCAAGGTTTAGAGTGACAAAACGAATCCCTGGTAGCGTAAAATGGAGGGAACAAAATGCAGATTAAAAAAGGATCACTGAAGGAGGGAAGCGGGTGACCTCTGACCCTGCTATTATCCAGCCTGTGTTCAACCCATGATTTATATAATGACAGCTCAGAGTAAGGTCTTTTAGGTTGGGGGAGACAGACAGGGCTCTAGTGAGACTGAGTTCATACAAAGAGAGCAAAACATCAGAGATAGAAGAAACAGGGTCATCACATAAGAATTTAAAGAGTTAGTTTTAAACGTAAAATTATGTTATTTTAAACCTCTTTCTTCCCTTTATGAAATGAAGATATTTTTCATTTTTCTCATTTCTTTTGTGTTTTGAAAGTACATTATTGATTTTGAATTAGTAAGATTTTTGAATGTTTTTAAAAGAAGTTCACCAAAGCTGCATTTATTTGATCAAAAATACTGTTAAATTATTACAATTTAAAATATCTGCTTTCGGTTTGAATATGTGTTCGTATGTAATATATTGCTGTGCTGCGAAGCAGAATTTTCAGCATCATTACTCCAATCTTCAGTGTCAGATTATCCTTTCGACATCATTCTAATATGCTCATTTGACGCTAAAAATATGTATTATTAGAACTGTTAAAAACATTTATGCCGTTTAACAAATATATATATATATATATATTTTTTTTTTTCAAATGTATTCAAGTGTACTAATTGTTATGAATTATGAGATGTTACAGTCCATAACAATATAAACATTTATTTAAAAAGTGTCTTAATCCCAAATCTTTCTTTTTTTTTTTGGTCTGAATTAGTCTTAATTAAGCTAATTCTACAATATTAAATTATAAAAAAAAATATATATATATATATATATATTTCTTTTTTTTTTTTTTTTTTGAAAAATGTGTGTCCATAAATCTTGTGTCAACTCTGTTACCATACCATATCTTGCCTTTAAATTGGTGGAATTATCTCTCAGAATTGTGTAAGTTACAGGAAATGATGTCACTTTCACTCACCGATAAGATCAGAAGAACTGAAAAGTATCTGTGCTCTCTCAGAGAAAATATTTTAAAACTTCTTACACCGAGAGTTGTTGAAAGTCAACTCTGTTATCACAATATCAAAAGGAAAACTGAATTTATTGCTGATCTCACACTGGGTTATTCAAAGCTCTTTTAATCATGTTTTCATTAGCGTCATGTGTTCTTAGCATTTATGCCAGCAAAATCCAAAAAATTATGTTACATTATTGCCAGCACTGTTATTCTATGGTAACAGACTCTGATGTAAAAAAGAATTGTTGGACACCAAATGTACCCGCAATTATCGAAATAAGCATGTATATATAAATACAGTATATACACTACCTTTCAAAAATTTGGGGTCAGTGAGATATTTAATAGTTTTTTTTAAAGATGTTGTAATATTTGTGTAATATTGTGAAATATTATTTGAATTTAAAATAAGTGTTTTCTGTGTGAATATATTTTAAAATGTAATTTATTCCTGTGATACGAAGCATCATTACTCCAGTCTGCAGTGTCACACGATCCTTTCAGAAATCATCCGAATGAAAGCATTCATTTCTTTTCATTTAATTAAAAGAAAAAAAAGGGAGAATGGAAATCGTACACATGCAGGTTAATGATGGTGACTGACATCATGGTGATAAAATAATGACAGAAGTTGTATTTTTGGGGTAAAATATGCCTTTTAGTAATGGGCTGAGAAAAAAAAGACTAATGTCTTATGCAAAACTGCTGCCTCATCTGACAGCATCCCGAAATCAAGAATGTGATATATTCTTATCATTTTGAAGATCGATGAGAAACTAAACTTCTATTCCACTCATTCCTCTCCCTGTCTGCCGTATCGCTCTCTCTCTCCCGTGAACAGAGCTGCTGTAAACAGATACAGCTCCATCCCCGGTGTTCAAAGCGGCCCGGCAGAGCCTGCTCACACGAAACGCCTCCCTCCTTCCCGTCCTTCTCTTCTCCTCAGCGACCCACTGGAGTCTCTTATCAGAGCTCAGCAGGAGCGCCGTGGAGTCCGCAGAGCTCAGAAACGCAGTAAATAACCACCGATAGCGCAGGTGCTAATGAAGCTGTCTCAGTCCGCGCAAATTGAGACGGTCACAGTTTATATTGTGCATGCAGGTCCAAAAGCAGGCATGACGAGCCAAAAACGTGACCTTGTGAGGGACACAAATGTTTTTACACGCGACAAACCCTCAACAGACAAGAATCGTGTTGACTTTACATTAGTATTCCATTCAAATGCCACGAATTAACAAAAACGCCGCCTTGAATGCTTCAAAGCACCTGTTGTCGGGGGGGAACGGCCTTGAGCTGCATTCGCAAGAACATCTCTGCAGTGATTGCCTATCTCAAGTATCCACCCACACGCCGCCTACATAAACGGATACGCCATCCAATCCCGACAGCCTGACTCTGCCTTTGTCTGTCAAGGCCGGCGGAGCGCTGTATATGCCTGCTGTGGAGGTCTACAGGTTGGAATAAGCTGTTGAAATCCAGGGCTGGCGGATTGCAGAGTCTGTTATTCATGACCTTGACAGTGCAATGAAGCAAGTCAAAGAAAAGGTAGCTATAAGAAAGCGGGATCAGAGCGAGAGCTGTCACCTATAGCTGGAGAGAGAGTGTGGCAGTATACATTCAGTATAGCTCAAGCATGAAGCAAACAAGAATATTCAATTTAAGCACTAGATACATTTTTATTTTTGCCATTTTTGAAATCGATCTGCTACGCTGCTGCTGCTAGTACACTGCCAATGCATCCACAACATGCTGCTGTGAGCGTGTACGAAATATTGCTTCTGCACATAAATGCACAAAAACGAATAACCCCCATATAGCACATCACCCAGTAGCAGATCTATACAGGTGGAGCTGGGGAAGGAGGAGGGTTTCTGAAGCGCACTGATACTGCTACAGCAAACACAGCAGCGAGCTCATTGGCTGCTGATACAAGAGAGAACCAATCAGCTGTAACATGTGATGATGATGTCATTATAACATACAGAGTTAGATCTATTAGACTGCGCCATCTAGAGTTTCACACCAGAACTTTGTATAAAAACCAACCCAGGCTCATTGGAAATCCATGGCTCTACTGTACATAGATTTCCGCAGCCCCACATTTATGTACCTTACAGCACATTTCGCCACAGTTTCAAAGTGAAACGACCAGAGAGTGGAGCTAAAACACACGTTTAGTACGTAACCGTGGCCCACTGTATTAGGTACTGTAAGTACAGGTATTGCAGTGTTTTTATAATGCTGCTTGAGGTACGTTTTGCGGCCATTCAGAATTCAAATATCCAGTGGGTGTTGCTACAGATTAAATGTTTTGAAGTCATAACATAACATTCTGCATCTAATTGTGTGGAAAATTTGCCTTTATTAATCAAAATGTACCTGTAAATCATACTCTTGCGTGAAAAGGAATAACAGTCGTGGGAGTTTTACTGCCTCTAGTTTTCATTTCAACTGGAAACTGCAGCGATTTGCATGTATAGGTAAGTTATTTTAGTTTTGCAAAAATGTATGAAGAGGCACATATTTCCAAGGAGCCTAGGCTGATGAAAACCTACACCAATTGAGATTTTCGTCTTTTATTAAATGAGAAATGTGACCCTGGACCACACAACCAGTCATATGGATATTTTTATACATCATCTGAATAAAAAAGCTGAATAAATATAATTTCCATTGATGTGTGGTGTGTTATGACTGGACAATATTTGGCCCGAGATACAAAAAAATCGAAATATTGAGAAAACTGCCTTTATGTGGTCCAGATTAAGTTCTTAGCAGTGTATGTTACTAATCAAAAATAATGTTTTAATATATTTACTAAATATCTTAATGGGACACATTTACTTAACATGATTTTGTCGAATTTGACCCATAAAATGTATTTTTGGCTATTGCTCCAAGGTCACCAATATTAGAGATAACAGACATTAACAGACCAGATTATTCAGTGGTGGCTAAAATTTTTCACAACACTTGGCAGTTTTAAGAGGTTTCAGTTGTTATTTCTGAATTAGTCATTACAATTCCCATAAAACTAACTATTGCTGGAAGCACCTGTGACGGAAGGACGCTGCTGGAGTGCTGAAAATGATAAACAGGTCCTATCAAAGGAAAGCATTTGGCTTGAGCTGCAGAATAAATGATACGATAACAATAGAGTGGAAGTTCTCAGGAAATATACTGACGCTATGCCAGAAAGATGTTCTGCTGACACTGCGGAGTACATATCCAGAGTATTACTGGATTTAGAAAGGATTATTTGGAAAACAAAAACACACTATTTGTGCTACGGACATGAATGACACCTCAAATCAGGCACAGAAATGATAATCTTAATACGATTTTTGACTGGTGAATGATTCAACGGGTGAAATAAGAAGTGTAAAGTGAGAACACTTTTAACTTGGGCCAGTAAATAACTATTATGCAAACAAAAGAGCACAAAACAAATACACACTAAGACAATACAGATATAAAGGGGCTCTAAAACATATACAGTACACACACAAAACAGTATGAACACAGACTTTGTCTTCCACTGGGTGTCACTGTGGGCCCACACCGCTGCGTGACCCAATCATGGCCCAAAAACAGGAAGACCGTTCCCGGCGGACCGCCATACTGTATAATTGAGAAGCTCAAACTTGCACAGAGCATCCTCTTATTCTACCCAACAGCTCAGGTGCTGCTATTCAGAGTCTGTCTCTGAAAACCCAGACCATCACAAAACAAACACCAGAGCCTGAGGCACACTGAGTGTGTGTGTGCATGTGTGTGTGTGTGTGAAGTACAGGACATTCCTGTGCTGCTGGAGCAAGACTGCATACATTATTTTATAAGTGAACCTGGGGCATCTCCTGATGGGAATAAAACCCGCAAATACATAAAACAGTGTTTTCATTCAGGAAGATGGTGTTACGAGCCTTAACACTGACATAAGAGCGATACTGAACTGAAGGTGGTAGTTTAAACTTATATTTAAAACAACGTGTCATGTTTGTTTTGTTATTTATGTCATATTATTAAATATTATATTATATTTAGTGCTGTAAAATTAGTAATCATGATTTGCTGCATCAGAAAAAACGTTTTTCTTTTACATAATATATATGTACATGTGTGTGTGTGTGTGTGTGTGTGTGTGTGTGTGTGTGTGTCCTGTGTATATTTATTGTGTACAGTATTTATGAATACAAACACGCATGTAAATTTTAAGACAAATATATTATGTTTATATATATATATATATACACACATGTATGTATATATGTTTAAATACATGAAACACACATAAATACATGTAAATATTTTCAAAATATATGCTATATATGTGTATTTATGAATACATAATAAATATACACAGTACACACACACACACACACATGCATATATATATATATATATAAAATGTAAACAAAAACTTTTATTTTGGATGTGGTTAATCATGATTATAATACTTATATAATACTTATAATAAATATATTATTTTTTAAACATCTGTAATCTTAATAATAAAACGATATTTATTGGTTTTGCCATCTAACTAACAGCAGAATTAAAAGACAAAAAATGTCTCATCCATGAGATATGGCTTCATTCATGGTTAAAATGAATTTTATAGTAGCTATGTCTTGCATTGGCTTCAATAATTTAAAACTACATGTTATCAAAGTGCAGAACATATTGAACAACAAGATTTCTTCGCTAACAAAGATCAAAGAACTTCAGAAACCAGGTCAGAAGTTGAAATCAAGTTCACTAAAAAACAAACAAACATGTTTTCAAGCAAACGTAGTCAGGAGGTCACTGGGGAAATATGGCCTTTAACAAGCATAAAGTGCTTTATCCTGCTACTGTATCTACTTACTGTATATTTATTGTCATATAACGGCAAAATAAAGCTGGATTCGCATTGAGAGCTTTGACTATTCTGTTACATGTGTCACAGTTCTATTGATCACAAACTACTGTATATTGGGTTGGTTATAATCATTTAATATGTTCTAGAATAAAATTATGGGAATAGCCCCACTATATTTACAGTAAATGTCTTCATTTACCGTATTTCTCTTCAAAAAGACATCTGAAAATTAAAGAGTCGTCTTCCTACGAGGGTTTCTCATTGTTTTAGACTGCTGGTAAAGGGTAATCAGATTCTTTTCAAGGCATCCAGAGGAAAAAAAAATCAATAGTATATAAGCAGACTTGATGAATTAGAAATTTGTACTCAGTGTGAATACTGATCAGCTTCAATCTGCCGGGTTTTGACAGCTCACGTGCAAAAAAAAAAAAAAGTAAATAAAAAAATCAATACTGAAACTGAATTTGTTCAGTTTTTAAGGAGTTGTCACACTGTATATTGCCAAGCGATAGAAAAGATACCTGTAGATGGGATTGAGCATTCGGAAAAGAGACATTTTAGATACACAGGCACTGATAGAAACAGGTGTAAAAAGAAAGGAAAGAGAAACAGGAAGTGCCTCAGATGGGTGTGACCCATGGGTATTCAGGTCTGACCATCTCTCAGGATGAAAGCCCTTCATTCAGACACTGAAGAGCTAGACAAAGAAGTCAATCTTGGTTAGGATGGAGCCTGGGTGCTGCAAGAATACAAAGACATAAATTCAAACCCTTAAGAAACCATACAGAGCATGATTTACAAACAAAATACTATTTTAGTCTTTCTACGTCAAAATCTTGTGTATAATTAAATGTGTTATTTGTCATCTCTTAGAAACTACTAGATAATTACGTAAACTATCAATCGATAAAGCACTTCGCACGTCTGTTGTGCCAAAATACAGATCGAGTTTGAGCAATTCTTAACAACAATCCTGTTTTTCAACAGGTCTAAAAAGTGTGAAAAAAATTTATCCAAAATCATTGTTTAATAATTCATTTTTCTCTTAAAATGTAAAAACAACAGATCGTTCAACAATAATAAATGTATAATTGTTAACTAAAACTATTATATTTTTAATAGGAATAAATTAAAATGTCGCACTTCACATTTGCATTGTTTTGTGTTTTATCTTATTACATCACGTTGTTTTGCTTTGCTTTTTGTTTGCTTTGTACTTCGCTTTGTTGTTTTGCTTTGCTGTTGTGATTTGTCTTGTGTTGTGCTTTGCTTTTTGCTGTGTAGTTTTGTTTTACCTGTTGTTTTAGGTTGGTCTTATAATAAATACAATTTATTTAAAATAAAATGATTGACATTTTGCCCTGGAAACTATAACTAAAATCAGCACACACATACACACACATAAATGCTAAACGCACATCTCTGAAGGCATGTTCTTGAACGTTTTTTGTTATGTTTCATGACCTTTTAAGCAATCAAGAGCTGTAAACGTACCTTCATTGCAGCACAAACGCATGTCAGAGGAATTCTAATCCATGTTATTACTTGCATGACTGATTCAAAGCATGAGAGTGAGAGAGAAAACAACAAGCACTCAGAGAGCTCGACCCAGGATAACCTTAAAATAAAAGCCTTTTAGAGGCTTGGGTCGTGGTGTTTTAATTGACACATGAGACCTAGAGGAAGAATTACTTCCTGGGAGAGGAGATGCTGCCCGGTCCAGTCAAAAGAAGGCAAATGGACGGTCTCCATCAGCCAGCGTTCCCCGCTCCTGTAGACGATTTGAGCGCCGGCGAGAGCTGGAAATGGCTCACCAGGCTCCAAACTAATGTCATTAGCAGCGGATACACATCAGCAGGACTAATCCAGATGTTCTGCACAAATTAAATTACATTACATTTGGGCTTCTCTTGGTCTGATCTGACACGGGTCCACGGCAAAGAGGGGCGGAGCTACAGACAAGCACTTCCTGTGTGTGAATTCTTAATTGGTTTAGTTTGGAAATACTGTACTAAAAGTAGGATGACTAAAGGTAAAGTTGTCAAACTGATGCAACACTTACATTTTTGTAGTTCATTTTTTATACCTCATATAATGTACACATTTAAGGGGCTACGCTATTTGGATTCGTATTAAATTTAAATACTAACAGCAAATTATCTGAAGGTATCCCACTTGATCTGTATTGACTGTATGTTTTGTTTTTGCTTTTTTTATCTTTTGAAATTGTGTTGTTTTGCAACAATGTAAAATAAAATATATTGGAAATGAAATGTGATAAAATCATGTTCATGTTATATACTGTACAATACAGAAATGTGATACACACATACGATCACTGACTGTGGTTGTACAAATCGCATTCTGGGGTGGTTTCCATCATCGGCCCCTTAGAAACTTAACTTAAACCACACATTGCAAATGCATTGCATTACACAAATTAATGTTGTTATTAACAACATCACATGACCCCTTTAAAATAATAAATAATAATGCCAATAAAGACAATACAGAAAATATGCATTGTGCAAATTACTGTTCAGATGTTTCCGATGCAGCATCTTTTTTATTAAGCCCAGCAAATCTAAACACAGTCATTTAAGCATCCGTTCTATCTCTCTCCCTACAGTTATTAAGGTCTGGCGTTCTCATCTCCGGCCATGGCCAGGGACACGACTCTGCAAAGGCTGGGGTAATGAGCAAGGCCAGACAGAGCACGCTAAGCTATGCATAGTCACACACACAGTCTCCCTTTTACTTAAGATTTGATCATTCCTAATGCATCCGCCCTCCTCCACCTGAACGCTGAATCCCCAAACACACACAATTGACCTTCGGCACCAGCGCCGTCAAAAACAAACTGCCATGCCACAAGATCATTTATCACAGTCTTATTCATCAGGCGCTCAGATATCCCTAACAACACCAAACGTGGGCGGCAATGACATGTAGTTATGCAGCCTCTCGCTTTATACTTCATTTCCATCCTCCCACACACACACATCTCCTGATATAACTCCCACAAACACTGTTATCGCCCGGATAATGACCAGAATGCCTCTTCAGTGAAGGCAGGCAACCGGTTGCAGTGTTTCTAGGAGCTGGCCGTGGTGCTGAGACCCAACAAAAGCATCAAAGCAGGGCGGGACAGCTCTGGAAGGGTGTGGGGAGGAGTACCATGTGTACTTGATTCAATTAGCGAGCTCTAGAGGCCTCCCACGGGACGTGAGAGCAGAGGAGGGGGACGGTGGAGACGAGGTCTAACAAAGACAAGGTCCAACCCCCTCCTTGCCCTGACCGGGTCCACCTCATTAGACGAGCAAGCGGGTGTGCGTTAAACATATGCTGCACAGAGGAGCTAGTGTATATAGGCTTGTATGTATACGTGAACTGGATGCATATGTAAGAGGACAGTGTGTGCATACATGATAAAACTTGCACTGGCCATGGCATTTCTGCTGACGATCAACAGAAATAGTCTGTAAAGCTTCATTGTACTGAATTCTAAAGCTACCGTTGGAAACATCTCAGAAATGCCAGATTAAAGAGAAGAAGTGAAGTCACATGTAAAGCACTTTTGCTTTGGGAAAAAAGCCTTAATTGTAAAAGTTTTAAAAACCTTGAAGCTGCATGGATTATACACCTTTAATTTATAAACAAACCAAGTAAATATTTGAACTATCTATACTCTGGATAAGAATGTGTGGTAAATTTAAACGTAATGTTTCAAACACTTCAAAGGCTCACAGTTGTATATATGCTTTTTATTTATAAACAAATCAAGATTGCTTTTTTGGATTGTTTTTGAGTAAGGTTTGCTTGTTAGTGCCAAGTATTTAATGGTTTTTAAACCATTAAAAACTGTTTTCTTTAATTGAAATAAAGCTGAAATACAATATAAATATTAGTTGAATACAAAAATAGAACAACAAAAAATAGAAATGTTGCATTGGCTAAAAGTAATACAATTAAAACTAGAAAAAGAAAAATCAAGTTAATAGAAATATAAAATATGATGGAAATGTCAAAAGCACATAAACTAACTAAAATGAAAATGAAAAATGCAAATATAAAAATGAATTCTAACGCAAAATATAAATACATTATGTAATAGTAAATAAATAAGAATATCTGCTAAACAGTGTAAATCTAATAATTTGGTAACACTTAACAATTAACTGCTTATTAATAGTTAGTAAGGTAGTTGTTAAGTTTAGGTATTGGGTATAATTAGGGAAACAGAATAAGGTCATGTAGAATAAGACATTAATATATGCTTAATTATTACTAATAAATGGCTAATATTGTAGTAATATGCATGCTAATACGCAACTAATAGGTGTAACTGTAAAATAAAGCGTTAACGTAAATACATTTATATTCTAATCAGTTTTAGTTAGGTTTAATCAGAGCTAAACAAGCACATAACAAGCATATTTTGTTGATCAGTTTCTATTTTGGTGGAATCAATAGGTAGCCCCGCCCACTCTGAAATCTCATTGGTCTAAAATCCCAGACCTCTTACATCAAACATCTTCTGATTGGCCTGCAGAGGCTTTGTTTACCTTTATTTGCAAGGCTGTTATTTTAAGTTTCATTATTTTGTAGTATTTCATGTTGATATTTATACAAAGCTTTTAGAAAAAATATGTTCAGCTTGTACAAATACACAACTGAGCGTAAACACTGTAGGCAAAAACAGGCATGGAAGATTGTAGCTTTGAAAAATGGTTAATTTGGTTGTAAAAGTGACTGCATGTGACCATCTGAGCATGCGCGCCGTATCACACGACAAGCACCTGTTCATAGACTCCCTATCTCTCCCACCGCCACTATCTCAAACCCCTCAGACCTATCCCCGGACAGCATTTCTGTCTCACTGTATCACTATTTCAAACTGAAATGATGAGTTTCTATGCAGTGTAAATCCTGACTGGTGCTTCACAGGACCATGTGGACACAGAAGTGATATCTGCTGGCTGACTACATTCACATTCAAGCCTCACCCTGCTGGCTACTTCACACACAGCAGATGTCTGTGTTTCTGCGTTTGTCGGGGCTGTCTGGATGGGTTTGGAAATGACGGCTGAATTTCAGAAGACATGGGAGCATCTGTTCAGCCACTGCGGCATGGCTTTATGCTGAGACAATTAAGACTCAACGCCTGCTGAGCTAAAATACAGACAGATTTTACTTTGATACTATTAAGTGGTAAGTTTAGAGGAGACTGCTTTGATAAAACCAGTGTTGCTTAAAGCAACAGTTAAGCATCCAAGGTGTAGACAAGTTTGTTCATTGCATCACTTGCACAGCTCATGCCGTTGACGAAAGCAAGACAATTATTATTATTATTAGTAGTAGTAGTGTAAGTATTAGTAGTATCAGGCTAGCAATGCTAGTGTTGAACGTTATAACCAATCAGACAATGCTTTTCTGTAGGCTAGCGTATTTTCCCGCCAAGCTAGATGGAATTAGCCTGGATTCCGCAACTATAAAGCTCATAGGAGCTTAGTCTGGCCAAGCTACCTTACTACCCGCCTTCTGGGAGGCGGGCTTAACCTGCGTCCATCAGATGCCTCTGTATAATACTGGACGAATCTACAACCAATCAGACCACTCATTCCGATGACGTATGCGTAGCGACGGAACCTGAAGCCACTGTAACCAACTGTAGCTAGCTTCATTAAAGCAGTGGGAAAATGTCGTCAAGCGATTTCTGCTGGTTTTGACAGATAAATATGAGAGTAGCTGGTATTTACAGTCATTCAGTGATTATTTTCGCCTCAGTCGTGCCGGGGGTGGGGTAGCTCGTTTCTCATTGGTTCCCACTTTTTTGGGAACGGAAATGCTCTAAAACGGCAGCTTTGCCAGACTGACTTTGCTCGCGAAATTGAATGTAGCGTCACAGGAAGTATGGGCGGGCCCAGTCTAAGACGAAATACCTCTAGTTTCATTTTCCTCCTGCTACGCTCCATTTAACTAAGCCTTTAACTGATAGACTGTAGTGGTTTGGACTCTCATTCTGACGGCACCCATTCACTGTGGAGTATTCACCTGTCCACATGAAGAAAAAAAAACTCTTCTACATCTTGGATAGCCTGAGGGTGGGTACTTTTTTAAATTTTTGGCAAAATTGTAATTTTTTAGCTATTTTCCAACAAAACAAAAAAATCACAGTTTTAAAAGCGCATGAGGTGCAGGTGATTAAATACAGATGTGCATTTAAAACATCTGGACGGTCCTCAGCAGGGTGATGTACGATTATTGGTCTCTATGGAGGACGCATGGTGCCATAACTGAATTTCTCATCAAGCCATGAATCCATCAGCGACAATTTTAGTTTTAATGAAATGCTGGTTTTGATTTGTGAGTGGTCTGTAGAGCTTGAAATAATTTGTGAAGCGGGTGCGCACACACGCACACCTGCCCTTCCCTGGTCTCCTGGCCCTCGCCGGCAATCACAGCGACAGCAGTTGCCAAAGAGATAATTACACAGCGACTGAAGCGCAGCGGTTTGTTCTACACTGGAGTTGAGAGGGAAAAAAAATGTTATTTCAGCGCAACAATCCTCTTTATTTCAGCAACCAACTGGAAAAAAGGTTTCTGGGGGGAAAAAATGTTTTGCGTTTTCAGACCCTCACTTCTGAATAATGGATCTCCCATCCCCCATAATTCTCTGCGATCTGTGGGTAGGGCCATGAGTATGGATTTACTGTGGGCAGGTGCACGATTTTCATCCCCTTTCAAATGATACAATAAACATTAGAGAAGAAAATTGTTGCAAAAGTATAACACTGAGCACAAGATCAAATCATTACAAAAAATCATATAACACTAAATCATATAATTAAATAATCTAACTTAAATGAATTCCAATATAACATTAGAATTATTGTTTAATTATATCATTATTATAATAAATTGATAAAAAGTTATAGGTATTACATTTATATTTATATATACACTACTTATTATAAAAAAAAAATCTGAAATTTCAATTGTATCACTGATATAAAAAATGAAAGCATCAAGAAAAACATTTTTGATTTTGAGCTAATATAAATTGAAACATATATTATCAATATAAATATTTATATTAATATAAATTTAAACAAAAATTATAAAAAATTAAATCAAAATGTTGTAACAATACTACTTATGCTATATTTATTATGTATTATCAAATAAAATCAATTAAATGTAATGAAATTAAGTTAACGATTATACATACAAAATGTATTTCATACACAGTTATATAAAACATTATTATCTTGTTAAATTCAGCACACACACTTTATTTTTTATTTAGCTAGGCTTCTGTTTACACATTTTCTAATGCACTGCATTCCAATATAAAATTCCATTTCTATCTTCATCCAGAATCTTGTCAGACATCTTAAAATTCAGAAATTCCCATGTGTCCCTTCTCTCTCATGTTCCTGCCCCAACTCTACTAATGATGAAACACATAAGTCAGTGATCCCCGTCCTCATCTCTCAGACAGCAGCGAAGGCCTGAAGTCTCTATACCATCATCTGTGTGAAATCAGAGCCAGAACTCACAAGCAATTAACACCCGGCACCCAAACGCACCCTGACTCCCCCCCACACTGTCCCCCTGGCAGTCATCCCCATTCACCCACTGCTTATTATTTTTATGCAAATCACAACAATAATGTTATAAAAAAGAAAGGGTTTCTCTGCATGGAGCTGCTAATTAAGAGAATTCACTAAACATATACTTCATGATGATAATAATAATGAGAACGACATTTTAGATTTTCTACTGGGTGGTTGCTAGGCAGTTGCTATAGTGCTCTGAGTAGTTGCTAAGAAGATGCTACTATGTTCTTGAGGGGTTCTTGGGCTTTGCTACTATAGGTGGTTGATGGGACACTTGAGGGGTGCAATCTCACTGGTTCTAAGTGAAGCTCAAACGTACCGCGTAACACAAGAATGAATTTCATTGGTTCTAACTGAAGCTCAAACGTACCCCGTAACACAAGAATAAATCTCATTGGTTCTAAGTGAAGCTCAAACGTACCACGTAACACAAGAATGAATCTCATTGGTTCTAAGTGAAGCTCAAACGTACCGCGTAACACAAGAATGAATCTCATTGGTTCTAAGAGAAGCTCAAACACAGCATGTAGCACAAGATTGAATCTCATTGGTTCTAAGTGAAGCTCAAACACAGCGTGTAGCACAAGATTGAATCTCATTGGTTCTAAGTGAAGCTCAAACGTGCCACGTAACACAAGAATGAATCTCATTGGTTCTAACTGAAGCTCAAACGTGCCACGTAACACAAGAATGAATTTCATTGGTTCTAACTGAAGCTCAAACGTACCGCGTAACACAAGAATAAATCTCATTGGTTCTAAGTGAAGCTCAAACGTACCGCGTAACACAAGAATGAATCTCATTGGTTCTAAGTGAAGCTCAAACGTACCGCGTAACACAAGAATGAATCTCATTGGTTCTAAGAGAAGCTCAAACACAGCATGTAGCACAAGATTGAATCTCATTGGTTCTAAGTGAAGCTCAAACACAGCGTGTAGCACAAGATTGAATCTCATTGGTTCTAAGTGAAGCTCAAACGTGCCACGTAACACAAGAATGAATCTCATTGGTTCTAACTGAAGCTCAAACGTGCCACGTAACACAAGAATGAATTTCATTGGTTCTAACTGAAGCTCAAACGTACCGCGTAACACAAGAATAAATCTCATTGGTTCTAAGTGAAGCTCAAACGTACCGCGTAACACAAGAATGAATCTCATTGGTTCTAAGTGAAGCTCAAATGCACCGCGTAGCACAAGATTGAATCTCATTGGTTCTAAGTGAAGCTCAAACGTACAGCGTAACACAAGAATGAATCTTACTGGTTCTTACAGAATCTCAAACGTGCCGCGTAACACAAGAATGAATGTCATGAGTACTTACTGAAGCGCAGGCATGCCGAGTAACATGAGAATGAATCTCATTGGTTCTCAAACGAGCCATATAACATGAAAATTTATCTTATTGGTTCTCACTGAAGCTCAAACATGCTGCGAAACACAATCTCAAATGTGCCACACGTTACCCAATCACAATCTAATTTTTTTTACAGAATCTCAAACGTGCCGCATAACAAAAGATTGAATGTCATGGGTACTTACTGAAGGGCAGACGTGCCGAGTAACATGAGAAAGAATCTCATTGGTTCTAAGTGAAGCTCAAACGTACCGCATAACACAAGATTGAATCTCATTGGTTCTAAGTGAAGCTCAAACGTACCGCATAACACAAGATTGAATCTCATTGGTTCTAACTAAAGCTCAAACATACCGCGTAACACAAGATTGAATCTCACTGGTTCTAAGTGAAGCTCAAACGTACCGCATAACACAAGATTGAATCTCACTGGTTCTAAGTGAAGCTCAAACGTACCGTGTAACACAAGAACGAATCTCATTGGTTCTAAGTGAAGCTCAAACGTACAGCGTAACAAGAATGAATCTCACTGATTCTTACAGAATCTCAAACGTACCGTGTAACACAAGAACGAATCTCATTGGTTCTAAGT
Source organism: Enteromius paludinosus (assembly GCA_032361165.1). Classification (NCBI taxonomy): domain Eukaryota; kingdom Metazoa; phylum Chordata; class Actinopteri; order Cypriniformes; family Cyprinidae; genus Enteromius; species Enteromius paludinosus. Next base: position 11,585,283 of record JAUMHQ010000094.1, on the reverse strand, counting down.
GAAGCTCAAACGTACAGCGTAACAAGAATGAATCTCACTGATTCTTACAGAATCTCAAACGTACCGTGTAACACAAGAACGAATCTCATTGATTCTTACAGAATCTCAAACGTGCCGCGTAACACAAGAATGAATGTCATGAGTACTTACTGAAGCGCAGACGTGCCGAGTAACATGAGAATGAATCTCATTGGTTCTCAAACGTGCCATGTAACATGAAAATTAATCTTATTGGTTTTTACTGAAACTCAAACATGCTGCGAAACACAAGAATGAATTTCACTGATTCTTACAGAATCTCAAATGTGCCACACGTTACGCAAGCTCACAATCTCATTGTTTTTACAGAATCTGAAATGTGCGGCGTAACACGAAAATGAGTCTCACTGGTTCTCAAACGTGCCATGTAACACGAAAATGAATCTTATTGGTTCTTACAGAATCTCAAACGTGTGACGTAACACGAGAGTGAATGTCATTGGTTCTTACTGAAGGTCAAACGTGATTCAAACGTTAAATGTAAGTAATAGTATTAGGGCAAGCAAAACATAACAACCATCCTTTAAAACTGTTCGACCTAGAACTTCATTTAAATTCGCTCAGTTTAAAGCACAATACATATTTCGCACCTCAGTACAATTCTGTATCATTGCATATAAAGTAAAGCACAAAATGATTAGATTGCGCAATAATATGGTCATGTGACAGACCGTACTTGGGAATTTAAACCATAAAGCTGTAACCACTTTCAGCTGGTTAGAAATCATCACTCAGACAGAGGAGAGGGATGAGAGGAGGGAGGGAATGACAGACAGATAGAGATGGATACTGCAGCTATGAGTGCTCCAGAGAGAGCTAGTAAACCATTCCCTGTCCCCTTCAGCCAATAAAAATGGCTGCATTAAGATAATAATGCTGTATAGCAATTATTAAAGGGCAATAAAACCGCTTTAGAGCCTCTCCAGGCTATAAACTGTGTGTGTGTGCATGAGTGTGTGAGTGTGAAGGCTTCAGCTATGAGGAAGAGATGGATTTTCTAACATACTAAGATATTTTGTAATCCAATTACTGCTTTAGGAAATCTTGTTATCCTGAGGACTAGAGCTTTTATAAACCAGCTAGAGATCCTACTCCAAATCCATTAAGCATGACTAAAACTGAAATATGCTTGAATATTGAATATGGGTCAGTAAAAAGGACTTTAGTTATCATAATGAGCTTATACAACGGTATGTTAATTCTTGCCATTTTGGTCTTGTCATAAGTGCAACAAGTTGCAAACCTTTATTTGTTGACTTTTCTGCTATACAGGTGTATGTGAAAAAAAAAAAATCAAACAAAAAAGGAAAAAAGGAATCGAATAGAGCTGTTCACTGATTGGTGGAGGCTGCTAATAATCACTGACCTGTGAGCCAATGAGAGGAATCACCAGGCTGGCAGTGGGCGGAGTATCTGAGGTGGTCAGGAATGAGGAGACCTGAGCAACAAAGCAGGCTCTGCATCAATACAGTGCATTTACAGCATTGAAGTGTGATTATCAAGCGTGAATACAAACAATGTGAGTTGCTTATGAATTAGTAAAACAGTGTCTTTTCAATGAAAACAGTTTTATATTAGTAAAGGCACAGATGTCCATTTAAAAAACACAAACAAACTGTTAATTTCAAAACTCTTTAAACTAACATGCTGGCTTTTAAAATAAACATTTCAAATAAATCGCACACTCTTTCATAGATTATACAGCCTCTGCCCATCTTTACTTCAGAGAGACTCTGCCTCTTTAAGACATCTCTTTAATAGCTAATCATGTTACAGACCTAATAGCAATTAATTAAATAGTTGCTAGATGTTCTCCCAGCTGAACCTTTTCAAAATGTCTTGCTTTTCCACCCCTTTGTCGCCCCCATGCCAACTTTTTTGAGACCTGTAGCAGGCATCAAATTTGAAACGAGCTTATGTGGTGGATAAGTGTTTAAAATTTATCTGTTTAAACATTTGTTATGTTCTCTATGGTCAAATGTGAATGAAATATGAGGGGGTTTTTTTAGACAGTAAAAATAAAACACATACAGAATAAAAGTACAGCAGACTTATTGCAAGTCTGTGTCTACAACTAAATTAAACAGTCTGTGCGGACAGAGACTGCGGACATCAACAGTTGGCATGGCTGTTGTTGCCCACTGAGGGCAGTGTTGTTGATCAGGGCTGAGGTGTGAGTGTGTGCGGCACCTGCCCGCTGCTCTGCGGGTGGGACTGGTGCTGTTAGCAGATGGCCGAACCCTGAGGAGACTCAGAAAACCTGGCAGAACGCCCTGAAGATGAACCTAAGCTGGTTATGAGGGCGGACGAGGAATAGCTGGGTCAAAGGGTATTAAAAAAGGACTATAAAAGCAATAAAAAAACAACAGTCAAACCAAGACAAACTGCAGTACAAAGGTATCAACTTATCAACTAAATAAATATTCATTCTTTACATGCGTGAACAAATCGAGAAACTCATAGAACATTCAATCCGGTCTGCCAAATGCACTTGAATTATTGTTGCATGCTAGTTCTTCCGTGAGCAGCTGAAATTTGCTTGCAGACAGCGGGAGGGAACGGATGGCAGTCACAGATGAGCGCTGCTCCCCTGAGACGCTTAGCCCTAAAATGTCATTGGCACTTTGGTCCCTCAGTGCACACAAAGGTCAATAGTGACAGAGAATCCTCACGTCTGCATCGATTCAGTCTACAGAGCCGTTACACGCGGCAATTACACAGTCAGCTGACGTTCTAATTATGGAAATGCATGCAGATTTAAACGATTGGACTTTAATACTGTGCAAATATGACTTCTTTACATCAGCAACTACCAAAGTTCTGTCCCAACACCTAGGAAGAGACCTACCCAGATATTATTTTACTACTTTTGATACAAAGGTTGTTCCACATGTCCATCTTTTATAAAATAGCTCACCATTTTAAGGCTGTATTGCATATATATTTTGCAATCCCACAATGCATTAAAATGAATTCACTTGAAAGATATTTCAAGAAATGCAAAATATTAAATGTATTCTTTTGATTTTCTAAAGTAGGATATAAGTGAAAAAATAATATCTTATCAAATATTTGTGTGTGCTACAAACTTTTATGCTTACTAACCGCATATATATATATGTACATTATAAATAACTGTTCAACTAAATCACTATTTATTAATTATTAATCAATGAATATGAACTAAAATGAAGTTAAATATTAAACATTACTTACAATAACTATTTTAGCTAGCTAGCTAGCCAAGGCAACGTTTCTTATTTTCATTTAATTTTTCATTTAATTTAAAAATACTATTAATTTAAACCAAGCAAGCTAAAAAAACTATAATTATTAGACATAAAAACTAAACAGACATAAAAAACTGAACTAAAATGACTAAAACTTCAACTTAAATTGAAATGAAAACAGAAAATATCAAATAAAATGAATTGAGTGTTAACAAAACTATATTATATCAATGACACTTAGAGATTGACAGATACTTTACAGATTTTTCGGATATTGGTTTTGTAATATCGGATCCACCAACCACACCACCATTACACCACCTATTTTATCTCATATTTTTATTTATTTGCATAAACTTTATATTGTGTGAACTACAATATAAAAATCTATATCTACGCATATATAAGTTTATATATAAGAAACTCTCTATGTACAGTATTAGTGAGTGGATCTCTTTATGTAATCTGGTGCGCTATACGACTATCTATAGAGTGCTGCACATGGAGAAATGCCACCACACTGACTGGGCACAGATGGCACCATGACTGAGCTTTCTGCTCACCTCCACATGCACATGGATACACACACTGCACAAACACACACACAGACACACAAACATGCATGTAAGTACTGTGCAAACACAGAAGTCCTAGCATGCATGTTTTTTTTATGATTAACCAAGATCATCATGTAAAAATAGAAAAGAGGGAACTAGGCAGAGATTGCAAATGCACAGAGGAAAAAAGTGTGTACTGTCAGGAAGGAGGATGGATGAATGGAAAGGTGTGATCGATGCGGTGAGAGCATCCCTGGGTCTTGGTGGAATACACTTTAGCTACGAATGGCTGAAGGAGATGACACATCTCCATTTAGACCAGTCTAAAAGCTGTGAGTGTGTGTGACAGCAGAGGGAGAGCGTGTGAAAAAGTGCATTGGCAAAGACTCATGGGATGTGACAGCAGAAGCCTCTCCGCAGCCAAGAAAAGCAGGAAAATGACATAGTTACACACATGGGCAAACACTCCTCTGTCATCTAAAAGATGCCAAAACCTGCTTCACTGGAGCCTCTGTTGCTTTACCTGACGTTTGCCTGTCCATCTGGCTGTTTGTGTGCATCTTTACTTCACGAAGAACTGAAATAAGCTTTAATCAGCCCAGTTTGTAATACAGCTCTATCTGATAAGATGATAATTATCTTCATGTAATGGATGATATTAAAATTCAGTACACAAAACATAAAAGAAACATTCCAAAACGGAAAGCAAAACAACACACACAGCACAAAAAACTAAATGAAATGCCAAAAAACAAACAAACATCAACAACACAACGCAGCAAAACACAAATAAAGCAAAGGAACAACACAAAAAACAAAATATACAGAACAAAACAAAACAACAGCACAGAAAAATTAAGTGAAACAGCACAAAACAAAATACACACAAAAAAACACAACAAAGCACTAAAAAATAAACAATAAAAAAATAATGAGCATAGTACACAAAAACAGAAAACCTAAAATGAAACAGCACAAGATAAAAATAAATACAACACAGTACAATACTCACAAAAAACAAACATGCAGCATAAAACAAAAAGAAACAGTAAACCCCCAAAACTGTTCAACAAAACAAAAACTAAACAAAAGAGCGCAAAACAAAAAAGCAAAAAAGCGCACATAAACAAAATAAATGAAACATCCTAGTACAAAATAAAAAAATAAAAAACAGTTTATTGGTCATAATTTCAATATCGGTTATTAGCCTATATCAAAGTTTTTTTTTTTAATTCATCAACATATTAGACATTGTGCATTTAATTGCTGTAGTTAATAATTTAGTTAAAATCTGTACATTTACATTATTTCTAGGTTTGTCATATTTTTGTATATTTTTCAAAATATATTTCAATAAAAAAAAAATATATATATATAATAATTTACATGCTTTTTTTGCAGTGTACCTGTGAAAACATTAGTGACATCCTTGTGGTATGGATTAGGTTTGACATAAGGAGTAAAGGTGTCAAAGACACTGTAGATTTAATGCATGTTTTTAGTGAAAACAAGGTGAGATAGAGGCTTTATAACCTGTGCTTTGCCGTGTGCAGTGAGGGGTGGAACTGTGAAAGCACTGCCAGACAGTTTCAGGAAACCAAACCGAGCTCATCCAGACGCCTGCAGCACAGAGCATGTTGCTTCTGAAAGCAGAGAGAAAGACACCATGTTAAAAATATCCAAAGTCTTTTCCTCTGACTGACAGAGACATGGCTTCTTTAAGTCAGGCGGTTTGTTTTTAAGATTGGCTGAGCATCTCAGTGTCTCTGCACACACATGTAGAAACAAATACACGAGAGAGGACAGACCACCAGCCCGCCAGTGATCACTCTTACAAACCCTTCTGATGAAACCATTTGGGAAAAGGTGAAGACGATGAATAAAACATGGATCTGCACTTCTATTTCTCTTGCCTTGGCAACATCTCCACTATTATTAGCAGCACAGTGTATGTGCGTCGCTAGAGCTGCTGTAGAGATGGAGACATCAGGGCCTACCTGTGTCAACGCATCAACACCTTCTGCCTTACAGCGAATTGTACCATTATTAGTTTTAAGGAAAGTGTTTTGTGCATCAAAATGGATAAAACAATAACCTGCGAATGATTTCTATATCTGTCTGCTAACCCTGAGCACTGGCATGTACAGTACGTTACCTAAAGGCTACATGATAAGCAGTTATCATGTACAGTAGCTTGTTGAGAGGAGGAGGAAGGTAAAAAAAGCAAAAAAAGCAACTAGTAAAGTTAAATTGAGGAGGTGCTGCCAAGTCTATTGTTTTAGCATGGAATTGTACTACAGTACTTTGCGCTGAGGCCACATTTTTTTAGCCAGCGTGTAAAGGCAATCTCCTCTGTATGTGATATAAACTGTGGAAAAACACAAATAGGTTAGTTTTGGGCTAGAAATATGACTGGATTTCTTTTTGCAAACCCTGAAAACAATGAAAGCTGAGAGAAGATCAGGTCTGGGACTTTACACTGTGGTTTTGTTTATGCAGCAGACCACCCAAAACAACCACCCAGAACAGCCATAAGCCACTATAATGGCCAATAACCACCAAAGACTACCTACAGTAATAACCACCCAGAATAGCCATCAACCACACACAACTAAACCCAGGATAGTCATCAACCACACAACATAAAAACCACACCGAACAGCCATCAACCACCCAAAAACAATGTATCTAGCACCCAGAACGGCCAAGAACCACCCAGGGGTGCATTTCCCAAAATCATGGTTAGCCTACTATGGTCGCAAGTTCCGTCGTTACCAGCATAGTTCAAAGATCCAGTGTTTCCCGAAAGCATACAGTAGTTCAAAGGAACGTTCACAATCAATGTCACAAACTTACATGGTTAAAACTACAGCTTTGGACCTGTGGTTAGAAGCATAGTTTCTTGTTTGTAATATATACAGGGTTTAATAAACATGCTCTTGGGCACAAGAAGTAAACTAACATGCACTACTATCTTTATCCAAGTTCTTTCTAAATATAAAATGCATTTTAATTATGTATGTTTGCACGTCCATTCTAAATGCTGTTTTTTAAAAGTGGGCATGTGCATACTGTAAATGGCTTAAAGGGAACCTCGGAGCATGACGTAAGAGTGAACCCTCGATAATTAATAGATTAAATGGCCATAACGGCCAATAACCACCCAAAATTAACCAACCACCACACAAAACAGCTGACAACTACCCAAAACGACCTAACAATCACCCAGAATAGCCATCAACCACACATCCTAATAACCACAGGGATCAGACAACAAACACCCAATACAACCTAACTACCACCCAGAAGAGCCAACAACCACACAACCTAATAAACACCAAGAACGGCCAACAACCACCCAAACAACCTAACTACCAGCCTGAACAGCCAACAACCACCCAAAATTAACTACCTACCACCCAGAATATCCATCAACCACACAGCCTAATAACCACCAAGAACAGACAACAACCACCCAAAACAACCTAACAATCACCCAGAACAGCAATCAACTACCAAGAACGGCCAACAACCACCCAAAATAACCTAACTACCACCAAGGACAGCCAACAACCACCCAGAAGAGCCATCAACCACAGAACCTAATAACTACCAAGAACGGCCAACAACCACCCAAAACTAACTAACAACCACCCAGAAGGGCCATCAACCACAGAACCTAATAACTACCAAGAACGGCCAACAACCACCCCAAACTAACTAACAACCACCCAGAAGA
>JAUMHQ010000094.1:11562670-11576158 GCA_032361165.1 Enteromius paludinosus | reverse complement strand
CCTAATAACTACCAAGAACGGCCAACAACCACCCCAAACTAACTAACAACCACCCAGAAGAGCCATCAACCACAGAACCTAATAACTACCAAGAACGGCTAGCAACCACCCAAAACTAACTAACAACCACAAAGAACAGCCAACATCCACCCAGAACAGTCAACAATCACCTGAAACAAACTAACAACCGCTTAGTAAAAGCCAAAAGAAACCAACTAGATCAGTGGTTCTCAAATCCAGTCCTTGCGTCCCACTGCTCTGCTAATTTTTTATCTCTCTTTGTTAACGCACCTGATTCAAATAATCCCGAGCAGGGAAATCCATTAAAGTTTACTTCACTTCGAAGCATTCATTCACGGATTTGCGCTGTAAATAAATGAATATGATTTAAATTACTTCTCGCACACTTAAATGCACTTTTAATGGAACATATAAGTTTGCTTCGAACTGAAATCATGCCAAAACATCCAGTGATGTCCACTTCTCAGGGCACATATGTTCGAACAGAACAAAGTCTGAAGTGACAAGAGAAACATACAAAATGTGCAGAGCGGTGGGGCACGAGGACTGGGTTTAAGAAACGCTGAACTAGATGACTAGGAACTACTGTTAAAAGAGTAGTTCACTATTCCTTTAACCACCAGAACACCAAACACACGATGACTATAAATAACCACCCCAAAGATCCTAAAAGCCCTGATGGAAAGTTTTGCATTGCCAAAACACCAGTAAAGTTTAGTTTTAAATGTACATGTTCACCCTCAAGAGAATGATACTAACAACAAAAAAAAAAACTAAGGCAGTTTCTCCTGGCTCTGGAGAGAACCGCAATTATGGACAATTATCAAATGGATAATTCCAGCTCCAAGACTTGATTGGATCAGCCGCATTCAAAGCATCCACAAAACAGCACGCCTACTGAAAACATGCATCTGTAACGGCACATAAATGACACTTTACGTTAATGTGCCAAATTGCTGCATTGTCTGGCAATCGTACACCGCGAACAATTATGCTAATGAACCACAGTAGATAAAATGTTTATTGAGTATTGTTAAAGTAGTTTATTTATAGCTGGTGTAAATATAATGCTCTGTGCCAAACAACACCTCTTAATTGGTAAAATCACTGCAACAGAGTCACAGTATATGTAAAAATCTTCAATGTCGTTATACCATAAAAACACTCTCAACAATCTGGTCTGCTAACTCATATTCACATACATTATACATGCCCACTAAAGTCACGTCGCTCCCAACTCTATCAGATGGAGCTTTCAAAGTGCTATTTTTAGCATGTGGGGCGGTGAGCATTATCTCTGTTAACTAGCACCATGGGTTTTAAGTGCATTAGCATATGACACCGTAACACACACTTGATGCAACTCTGACTCCAACTCTGTTAGCTGAAAAACAACAATGCAGGTACAATGACTATAATTACACCACTTATGTTTAATAGCACAGCAAACCATACCTGTGTAAGTCATAACAACTATACGGGCCACAGCTAGCAAACGACTGACCAGATCCCTTGGCGGTTTGAATGGAAAAACAGATTTTTGTTTAAACTGTTTCTTTAAATGTCAGATTGGAGACAGTGGCTCATTCTTCACACCGTTCACGGCCACCCATCTCTGAGACGTATGCGCCGGCATGAACCGGCATTTTAAGCTCATCTGCTATTCAATACCTCCTGGCATGGAGGAGATCAATGGAGAGATTGGGTTAATAGGAAATTGTGAGAGGGCATGATTAAGTTAGATCTTCTATTGCAATAGCCGAGCCCGAAACAGGAAGCTGGAGATCTGGTATCTCAATTAAATCAGATCTAATTATCACAAATGCTTTTACATATATAAATAAGCCTGAAATTCATTATTTTCCTTGGTACAACATAAGCAGTTTAAGATAATAAACCTCCAGAGGAGTATTCGACAGCTGATGTTCACTTTAACTTGTGTTATGATACAGTATGATTGGTGAGTTGTCTCTCAAAGGCTGTCAAGGAGAAGCAGGGTTGTCTGGGTAGGATGCTGAGTTTACGCACCACGGTGGCATAGAGACGCTTCCCGGAGGATACTGCTCTGGGACGCTAGGAATAGAAACACAGAGGAGTTGTAGTACCTACAAATCAACACACCAGGATATATCGCACATTCCAAGTTTGTGTGTTTAAGTAATTTGATATTTTTGCAGTAAGCATGTAATTATTGTACAAACCATAGTACTATAATGCATTTTTGAACATGTACCATTGCATTCTTTTAGTTTTTTTTTTTCATGTAAATACTATTAAATATATTATCATTTAGTACTACAGCACAGGACAAATCAAGAAACTGTTTGTAAAAAAAAAAAAAAAAAAAAAATTACAAAATGTTTATTTTATGTTTGATTTATTATTATTATTTTTATAATATTTATCTACAATAAATATTTATAAAATAATGTATGTACAAAAAGCCTCAATTAATATAATTCAAAATAATAATAATTGTAAATTATTATTTAAATAAACTGTATAATAATAATAAATAATTTCCAATTGTAAAAATATTTGTACAAAATAAAATATATTAATAATAATATCTAATTTTAAAAATAGTATAATAGTACAATACATTTTTATATTATTATTAAATGTATAGATGAAATGTGGTATTTTAGACCTTTAAAAATCTTTATTAATTTATTAGAAATTTTAAATATAAATATTTAATTCTAAATATTTTTGTACAAATATTTTATTACTTTTTAGTGGAATGTTTCACTGCAATACAATAAAAAATGATTTGAATCATTTGGGAATTATACATAATAATAAACATAAATAATAATTACAAATTACATAATAATTACATTACAAATAATAATACTAATAATACTAAAAATCTAGACACATTACTCTAAAAATGTTTTAGTTTTTTTGTGGGAAAATGTGCTTAACTGTCATTAAATGCAAATGTTACAGTGCAAAACTTGTCAACTGTTTATGCAAAACGTAATTTGTAATTCATGCAATTCATTAACATATCAAAGAATCACATTTTACCATTCATCTGACACCATCACTGTGTCACTAGTCAGTATCACTAATCAAGTCTACCTCTCTAAACTTCAGTTTGACGTAATTGGCTCTCAAAAGCCTTTGAGAAAACCTCTCTTAGTCACAGAACAGTATATAAACCCTGAAAATATTACCCACCATACAATAGAAATGGGTTGTGTTGTGATTCCTTATCTCATGTGTGTGTGTGCTGTAGGTGACACAAGGCCATTGAGCATGTGTGATTACAGCTCAGTGCTCTCCTGAGTGTCCTCCATTAAAACAACACTGAGGATCAATGTTTATGAGCGTCATAAAGCATCGCTGGTGAAGCTGCTAAAGCACAGCATATTAATCAGAGCCACATTCTTAACGTTGATTCATGACTGCTTACAGTTATCCTCAATCTCACCCATAAACCCTTGAGAAAAATAGAGAATAAATACTATTAAATGTTAAAAATAGAATATAATTTAGCATTTTACATTAAAATTAATAACATTTTATTAAATATTTCTTTTTTATTTAAAATGTCATGTCATGATTCAGTGTTACTTGCTATTTCTTTGTGAAATTAACTAACAATAAATGAGTTAAAATGGTTACTATACCATTTTTTCTGTGCATTAACATTTTTAATAATATTCATTTTAAGTGATTTTATATTATATTAAAAATATAACAAATATTTATCATTGCAAATAATTATAATTTATACAAAATAAATTAAATAAAAATAAATAGCATTTTGTATCATTATTAGTCAGGGCTAAAAAAAAATAAAATAATAGAGTTATGAAAAATATATTTTGGTGCCCGCATTGGCCACATAAATAGTTAATGTGTTTCAGTCTACGGTCTGTGATGAAGAGAGAAATGCAGTCCAATCACGTGTGAACACATCCACTCTCTCTGTGGGTTTTGGCTAGACGCTGACAGCTAAAGGGCAAAACTCAGAAATAACACCTCACAGGAGCTGTCTGTCCTCCGCTCTTTCTGTCGGGCTTCTCTTGCTTATTTTTAACCAGTCTGTCTGTTACTCTCTCATACTGTAACATAAAACACAGCACTATCTTTGTATTCACTGTCTACAATGCCTTGCGGACAAACACAAACAGACAGAATACTGAAACAATATCATCTCATTTTCTCTCTGATTATATTAAGATCAGTTTTTGGTTAACTGTGGAGGGTAAAAATGTAAAACTGTCACCTGCACAGCTCTCCAGGGTAAGTACGGTGCTTGTATTGATGGAGGACTGCCAACACTCAAGACTGTTGTAATAACAAACTGATGGAGGAGGAAAACACCTTTGAAAAGTTTGTGGTTTATGTTGATTCGGTTCACTTCAAACTGATGTAAATTCTACAAGTCTGATCAGATGCTGCACATCAGACGCAAACAATGATGAATTGATCTGGAATCAAGAAATAATTATATGAAATCTGAATATAAAGGTATAAGTCTAAATATATACTGTAGATACAAATAAGAATATAGAGATGTAAGTATAGCTATAGGTCTGAATATTGTATATTAATAAATTTTAGAATGATAAAATAATAAAAAATAAAAATAAAAAACCATAAAAATTAAAATCCAAATATATTTATTACTCGAATAAATTCAAATTGTAAACATATATAGATGAAAAATATGATGTCTATTTCTATCTATATATTAAGACTTCTAAATTAGTTTTCAGATTTCTTATAAATAATTCTGTTATATTATATTATATTATATTTAGTGCTGTCTAACGATCAATTGTGTGAATGCATTGCATCCAAAATAAACGTTTTTGTTTATATAATATGTGTGTGTACTGTTTATTTATTATGCATACATAAATAAGCACACAGCATAGAGAATGTATTTAGAAAATATTTACATATTATTTAACATGTACATATTTACATTCATAACATTTTTATTAGATAATACTTAATATAGTAAAGTAACATTTTTCTTAAATATATACATGCATGTATGTGCACTTATATATACACATTATAAATATACACAGCACACACGCATTATGCATATTATGCAAACAAAAACTTTTATTTTGAATGTGATTAATTGCGATTAAGCGTTTGACAGCACTAATTATATTATTATTTATATTATATAATGTAATCAGCAAATAAATTATATAATATTATAGTATTTATTATACATTTATAAATTATAGTTATTAGTATATATATATACAGTGTATATATAGGTCTGATTAGTATCCATCTATATATTAATCTTGGATTTAATTTGGATTAAATTTGGATTTACATGTCTATATATTTAGAATTAGAACTTTAGATTTAGTACTGTATATAAACCCCCAGTTTCACAGACAGGGCTTAAGCTAGTCCCAGACTAAATTGCATGTTTGAGCTGTCTCAGATGAACATATCTTGATCTTAAAACATGTCAGTGTCATTGTTCTGTGTTAAGATCAACAACCTGTAATATTTTCTTATGAGGCATTTTTGTAAAAGTTGCTTAAATATCTTCATTTAACTAATGCCTAGTCTTGGCTTTAGCTAAGCCCTGTTTGTGAAACCGGGCCTTAGTGTGAGATATATATATATACTTATATTATTCTATTATTTATACAATTAAATTTTATAATTTGTACAATTATATATAGTAGTGCCTGGCCTCACAGAAGACTGAATATAAATAAAAATTGTGAGCGATGCATATGTGTGTTTAGATCTGTGTCTATTTGTATGTATTTTACACTTACAGTATAACTTCATACAAATCATTGCAGCATGTTCAAATAAAAACCGGCTCTTTAGTATAATTTCACAATCATTTTGGCCCACCATCTAATTATTCAGAAGAATATCCTCTTAAATGGATAACTGATGTTTAAATGCCATTATATTAGAGTCTAATGCTGAAACAGAGCTCTTCCCTTCTGTCAGAGGTTAGACAGAGGAAATATGCTTTATTCATGCTGCTCTCTGAGCCCCTCACAGGCTGCGTTTGATGAATTGTGCTTGAGGCGCTTCCAGTCGCTCAATACTGACAGAGCTGCAGGTATCCTGCACCCTAACCAGGGCCCACAGCGAGGATGTCGAGCTGCGCTCAATTCGTTTGAATGTTTTGGCAGCCTGCTGTTTCCCCGCTCTGTGGTGTGTGGTAGAGCTGGAGAGCCAGAGGTGAACTTACTGCTAAATGTCAAGAGCAAGGATATGAATTGTTTTATGGTTATATTATGTCTGGTGAGGCGTCTCGCAAGCCAGACTTTTGACTGTCAGTGCCAAGTCTGGTACATATCGCAGCTTATTCTGGCTAAGAACCCACTTAGGAGGAGACCGTCTGACCGATATATACACAATAATAAACCACAACCAGCTTTTGCACTTGACATACAGGGGTTTGTATCTGAAATCGATCATACCACAATTATAGTATGCTGTGTAGCAAAGTGGTCCATTCAGGTAATATTGCAGCAGTCTCTGTAAGAGCTTCGACAAAAAAACATTGAAGGAAATAGTGTGTAAAACCAGTCAGAATGTATTTTCATTCAAAGATAATTGCCTAGCAGCTATCAAATAAGAATGTACCAGCTCTGGACAGTTTGTGTACAATATTTATAAAATGGTGGGTCCATGGGCGGGCTGATGGAGGTAAAGGTGTAGATTAATAAAAAAAAAAGAAAAAAAAGAGAGAGAGAGACAAGTGATTGCTTGTCTGTGTCACATGACTAGCAACAGCCATAATATGCTGGGTATAATGTACATCTAAATGTGTCTGGTAGGGTATTTAAAGGGACAGTTCACCCAAAAACACCCAAACCCCCCAAAAATGCGGTCATCATTTATTTGCCAAAACTTATTTTATTATTTTCTTTTGGGGAACACAAAAGAAAATATCTCCAAGTAGACCCAAACAGATAAACTTCTCATTGACTTGCACTACTAATTTTATCCATATAGTGGAAGTCAGTTACGAAGAATGTTGGCAAGGTTTGGCTCCAATTGAGTTCCATTACATGGTTGCCAATAACTTTGTTGACTTCATGACTTTGTTGGCCACTTCACATTGCTTTGTTGGTTGCACCAGTTGACATACAGTCTTTGGTCTCACCATGTTTTGCTTTGTTGGTCGCACCACATGACGTAGTAGTTGGTCACACCATAAGCCATCCAGTAGCTTTATTTACACTATATTACTTTTATATTCCACATAAAAAAGTAAGTCATACAAGTCTGAAATGACAAACAGGTGATTAAATGATGTCATTTTTCATCTTGTGGGCTAGAAGATTCTGAGATAGGAGATAGGAGAACCTATACATTTAAGTTTCTACAACATTCAATGAGAAATGACTTTTTCCAGTCTTTAGAGTTCTATACAGTCTTTTTTGTTGTTGTTGTTCTATATAATTTGAATCTAGAATGACTGAAATGTGCTACTATACTGTATCAACCATGCTGAGTCTGTCATGTGACCAGTTGCATCTTTTTATTTCTGTGGCCTCATGGGAAAGTTACTGTAAGTGTTCATCAGATGAAATAGTAGGTCATTCAACTACTTTGTTCCTCCTGTTTTATTAACAGTACAAATTTGGACATATTTTTCATTTAATCCACTGTGCAGTAGGAAAGTAGGTATATTTGGACGCAAAGTTCAGTTGCATATTAGACATCAAAGCTGACTGAATTGCTGTTTAAGAGCAAGTTTGGGCATCCACAAAGGACTCATGCAATAAGTATAATGCATAATGTAAGAACCTAGAATTCGAGAACAGCGTTTATTTTGGTAGTGTCTTAATGATGGCTCATAAGTATCACTAAAGTAACTTAAAACAGGTTTTAGGCCATTGTGTCGCACTCATATTGCCAAAAAGAGACGTAAACGGTTCTGAAAGGCTGAACTAATTCTGTGTTGACCGTATGTAGCAACTTTAGGGTTTCCCAGCTAATAAACAGTAGAGAACATACGGCTGCAACAGGAGCGGCTTCACCATTAGTAGCTACATTCAGCACTGTGTTTTTTACAGTGTGTCAACCTGGCTTTGGCTCGACATGCTCTTTGAACTGAAAGTGAACTCTTGGTTTTATAGCACTGCCATTTAAAGCTCTTGGCTCCTCAGACAGCTCTGGTCCTGTCCAAACTTGCTCGTTTTCATTGTTTCTTTACCTTGTCTGTTTCAGAATGTCAGTTGTACCACTTGAAATATTTGTCGGACCATATGACTTTGTTGACATAGTTGGTCACAACAAACAACATGTTGGATGCATGATATTACTTCAATAGTTGCACCACATGACGTATTTGGTCGACTTTTATTTTTAATTCATTATTGTGAGATATAAACACCATTTTGCTTTTTTTTCTCAGAATTACCATTTATTAAATCAGAAACACGCAATTCATAGAAAATCTCACAAATCTTGTGAGAATAAATTCATTTTTCTAAGTAATAAAAATAAAAGACTCTACTATAATACTAAATGAAAGTTTTCAAAAAAACTTCCCAGTTTTTGTCCCTGCATGTTTCTTCTACTTGGTTGTACCACATGTACAAATGTTTAATTTATAAGTTACAATAATTATAATTTAAAAATAATAATAATAATAATAAACTTGCTGTAGAGTACAGGTGGTTCAGTGCTGATATTTTTGGCTACATGCTTCCAGAAATTTTAAAGCTAATTTTCATTCACAAAAAAATCTACGAAGACGCCCTGATTCCAAGTCATTCGCTGGTTTTAGTCTTACATATCCTCTTTTTCTCATATTTCATAAGCCCTCAGAGACATCCAGAATCCTGACTCCAGACTCTTCCATCATATACATGCTCTCCAGTAACTGACTTCATTTCCAGCCAATAAGTTTCCTCCTTTATCTGGGGAGGTTGTACACACAACCCATAAGAGATCGGTTAGACTGCACTCACAAGCATTAGAGATGTTCGGGGTTCCTCAGAAACTCGCTGGTCGGACCCGATCAGAATTCCTCACGCATCCAGAGCAATCGTTCAGTCCTCTCTCACTCTTTCTCTTCGGGAGAGCCATTAAGCCCAGTGTGTAATTATTCTGTCAGTTAACAGAAAGCATGTGGCTGGAATAATCAGACCCACACTCTGCAATTATCATCAACACACAGGCCCTTTCAAAATGCAGCCTCCCTGTGCAGGCAAAGCAATTTCACACTGATAGATTTTTCTGTCATTCTTTCCTTTTTTGTGCCTCAGTGCATGGCAGAAAGACAAAAAAACTTGTCTATTAGTATTCAGTAACATCTAGCCAAGCACAAAAAATTATTCTGGAATAGCCACTATATATTTTTTTACTTCATGTGTAAAGACACTAAAAGACAAAATGTATTAATAAATGCAATTCTTTCTGTCCTCATCCTTGACCTTCTTTAAAGACTTACGGGTCAAAGGAAGTATATACACACATATATATATTGTTTTCAACAAGTCTGCTTAAACTCAGCGTCCTCCATCACATTATTTCCTAAACCCCTTTTTTTTCTAAAAGGACACTTCTGCCAAAAGAGCACAGAGCAGGGTTACTGCAGGCCGCTTCTCTGCAGACTTACTGTTTCTCAAACTGGCCTCTGGTCTGTGGTGTAATATGCAGACTGCACCAAAGCTCACACGTCATTACACAACAATTTCATCCTATTTGCTGGTGTTAGCGCCAGCTCCCGTGGGCCCGCCAGTCCTGGAGCTTAGAGGAGAGTTTCTCCTCCTGTGAGGAGATGCATGTAGGTTTTGGTGGGCAGTAGGTCACTGCTTGGCTCCTCTCGTCACAAGCCCCGTCTACTGTACTCATACTGTGAGCAGAAAAATATAGAGTTATAAAAATAGAGGTTATATTTACCCATAATGCATAATTCAAACTGTAACACAATATTCACCTATTTATATATAGCTATACATTCTATAACTGAGTCTCTAATAACTTCAATTACATTTTCAAATACTACTTCTAATATCTCAATAATAATAATAATAATAAAGAAGAAGAAGAAAATTAACTATACAATAATAATAATATTGATAATAATAATAATAATAATAAAGAAGAAGAAGAAAATTAACTATAATAATAATAATATTGATAATAATGATAATAATAATAATAACGAAGAAGAAGAAAATTAACTATACAATAATAATAATAATATTGATAATAATAATAATAATAATAATGATGAAGAAGAAGAAGAAAATTAACTATAATAATAATAATATTGATAATAATAATAATAATAATAACGAAGAAGAAGAAAATTAACTATACAATAATAATAATAATAATAATAACGAAGAAGAAGAAGAAAATTAACTATACAATAATAATAATAATAATAATAATAATGAAGAAGAAGAAGAAAATTAACTATACAATAATAATAATAATAATAATGTAATCAATTGTGCAATAACAATATTTATAGAAATAATAACTTAAATTATATTTTCAAATACTTCTAATATCTCAATAATAAGAAGAAAAAGAAGAAGATTAATTAACTATACAAAAATAATAATGTAATCAATTGTGCAATAACAACAACAGTAACTATAATGATACTAATTATTATTAAAAAGATTTTAAAATTAATTACATATAACAACAATAATACTAGACACACACACACATATATATATATACACTATTATTATTATTATTATTATTTTTAATGTTTACGATTAAAAGGATTTTAAAAAAATTTGGTATAAATTACTTAATATAATATATTTTCTTTTATGTAATTTTGATATTTTAATTTTAATATTATTAATTATTATTATTATTAAGCTATTAAGCCACACATTTCTGCCAGTGATTTACTGGTACTACAACTACTACTATTTCAACAACAACAACTACTACTACTACTAATAATAATAATAGTAACAAGAACAATAATTTATTTTTATTTTCTATCTATATTACATTATTTCAGTCAATTTAACAAAAAAAAGGAAATAGGGAAAAAACTAAATATTAAAAATTAATGAAATAATGATTTAAGTATTTTTAAGTATATGTCTTTAGCTTGCCTTTTTAAACTTTTAATCATTGGAGTTAATCTACATATAGTAATATGAACTATGGTAAAAATGCTCCAGATTTTGAAGGAGTAATGCCTAAAAATAACTTCACCTCACTGCACCTACTGTAAATGTTTGTATAAGAGACTAGATGTTAATGCATCTGGACCATCATATCTGAATACATATTTCAGTGCATTTTAATTTTGCTATTACACAATCAGCCGCCTCAATCCTCTTTTGGGATTATACACTAAGATTTGGCAGGCAGAGAGTTTTATAAGTAACCCTTCATCCTTTACAGCTAGCCATGGCCACAGAAACAACAACTGGCCTGTTACAAAACACGCAGAATACTAAATATGTGCAGCTAATGCTCGCTAATCACACAAATCCTTCCTCTGAAACCTGAAAAGAAATAAACTCCTTCAATAAATGTCAGAGCAAACCAATATGTAGATAAACCGTGACAAACTCATCCTAATTTCTCAAAGCAGATATCATGTGCGTACAAATGCTCAGACCTTCAACGAAAGCCCAATCTACACATGATGTGTGATCAGCGTGCAGAGGCTGGGATTAGAAACAGCCCATCGCAGAGACAGCTGGGAGATTTAATGAGTCTGATTTCTGCCTGATCAGTCTAATTTAATGCAGGGCACACCTCTGAGACAGGAAGAAGAAAAGAGTCTAAGTCAGCATCCTGAACAGACAAAAAAACACACTTCATGACTGATTTGAAACTAGAGACTCGACTCATAATTGATTTTGATGTTAGCATGCTGCTAAGCTAACATTATAATGTACACAAGATCATAAAATACATAAATGTCGCATAAAAAACACAGGTTTGAAGGGGTAGTTTGACTAAAAATTTAAATCCTGTTATTAATTACTCACCCTCATGTCGTTCCAAACCCGTAAGACCTTCTTCGTTCATCTTCATAAAACTAAAGATATTTCTGATGAATTCTCTGACCCTTATTGATCTCCTTTCTGCGTTTCTGAACCTTGATCGTGGTAGTTCCCTTGCTGTCTAAGGAGGGTCAGAAAACTCTTTATTTGTGAGCTCAAGATGAACAAAGGTTTAACAGGTTTGGAACGACAAGAGTAATTAATGACAGCATTTTTGTTTTTGCGTGGACAAACAATTTAAACTCTACTTTATATGTTAGTTTTCTTCTTTTCCGGCTCTGGGGCTCCCATATAAATACTTGTGGGAAAGTTATGAAATTTGGCACACTGATAGAGGACTGTCATTTACCATAAGTTTGGAGTCCCATCTCAAACTCTCTAGCGCCACTAATGGTCCACATTTCATATTTCTGCTAATATAATCTTTCAGCTGATAACTTTTGAACCGGAAGGTCTAGCAGCAAAATACCCCCAAGAGGGGTTTACATTCCCTTTATTGCAGCTATATATCAATCATATCTATAATCCTCATTTCTCTAAACACAATCGTGGAAGGTTTTTTTCAAACAAATTGCATTCTGGGATTGTCTTCTCAACAATATGATGATTTCTTTGTGCAAAAGGTGCATCTTGCAGAGTGATAGCAACTGTTGAAATGCTCTTTTTCATTGTCTAATCATGTAAACCTTTATTTAAATCGTAGGTATTGTGCAGCAGAATTTAAAGGCTTTAGCACAGGTTATCCAGGTGCCATTAAGTGACTAGCTAATCCACTATACACTATGCAGATACCACTTGAATCACCCACACATACACCATAAAGGACTTTGCATTTCAGTTGAGCAGGTTCACTTATGACGTCTGAATAATCTGCCTCTTAGAGCCCACTCTTTAGATTTGCATTTTTAAGTCTGAAATAACAAGAACAACAGTGCCAATAAAAACCTTTCTTTTCAAAGAGACATTTTAGTAGGACTTGCATTGCTATTAATATTTTTCATGTTTAAAGTGACAATTCACCCAAAAAGAATACCAGCTACCAAACACTCACAAAATCATAAATATACATTAAATGATATATATATATATATAAAAATGGGGTGTGGCGGTTTTTGGCAGGGGTGAACGGGGCAGCCGTTAATTTTTTCATGACACGTGGGGGCCGGGACAAGAAATTGGGGAAAAAAAACATCTTCCCCCCTAAGCGGTTTTCTATTATCTATCATAACTGTGACTATGGTGTTTAAATGGTTGCAAATCTAGTGCAGATAAAAAACAAGATGTGCACCAGTATCCGCATGCGTAGAACCATTCTCAAGAGCAGGCACGTTCAGAGGGGGAGGGCGGAGGGTGCTTGAGCACCCGCCCCTTTCCTCCTAGGTGCCTCAAGCGCCCTTTTCTTGGGGTTTCTTTTCTTTTTTTTATGTGTATGTGTGTATAAAGCCCTGTCTTTGCCCCACAACAATAAAATGTAACTATTAATCTCAATTTT
>JAUMHQ010000094.1:11521961-11535882 GCA_032361165.1 Enteromius paludinosus | reverse complement strand
GACACTGAAGACTGGAGTAATGATGCTTCGTATCACAGGAATAAATTACATTTTAAAATATATTCACACAGAAAACAGTTACATTTGAAGTTTTTTCTGGATTTCTAATCTAATAAATGCAGCCTTGATGAACATAAGCAACATATTTAAAAACCATTAAATATCTTACTGACCCCAATTTTTTGAACGGTAGTGTATAGCCTATATAAAGCATATTTACACACATTTAACAGGCACGACCAAATCAAAAAAGTCAATAATAACAGTTGCATAATTAAATGATCGATAGTCTTGTGTATGAACGCACCAAAGAAGCATGGATCAGTTCACACAATCATCTATACTGTACGTAGATGTCTTACGGTCGCGCGCGCACGTGTGTCACGTGTCAGGTGAGCCTTTTCATCTGAAGTCAGGAGATGGTGAGTTATCAAAATAACAAGCGTTTTTCACGTGCCATCGAAAACCAACTAATAAAACTGCGTACTTCATTCATAAAAATCCGTTACTGATATGAATTAACCTAACCAACGTTAACCTCCTCACGCACGCACTTGTTGTTAATACGCAAAAGCAAATTAACATTTTGGAGTGTAACAAACCACTTGCACCTTGCACGCGCCTCTGTGAGAACTAGTTAGTGGCGTGTGACTGTATCACGAACAAATACATACACTGAACATGTCTCTTAACACTTCGACGTCTAAACACACCTGATGTGCTACAGACATGATATTTGAGTGGCATTGCTTACACACTTACGATTTTCGACGATGAAATGTTGATACATTTCCATATACGCCGAAGTAGGAACCTGAGCTAGGCGCGTTTTTTTTGGCGCTTGGGCCAGTAACACACCTTTGCAACTGCATAGCAACATGCTAAAGGCCTCTGAGAAAACCTTAGCAACGCCCTGGCGCTGTGGCGCCAACTAGTACAGCGTTGAAAAATTGTTTTGACACGGGACAAACAAAAATTATTATAGTTTTTAATTTAGTATACCACACATTTTGTACACAAATTAAATTGTAATGTGTCAAGTCTCAAGCTTCTGAAATTTTATATAGCTGCCTACAATATTTTACTTATTAAAGTACACGGGTATATTGGATATACGTCCAACAATATATAGAGAGCATGACGATATAGTTTATATTTCGCAAGGATTAGGCTATAGTAATAATAATATTCCTATTTTGCACACTTTTATATAAATTTGTATGGATGAGTTGCGAAGCCATAATTATAACATCATGCGTTATGTATGTATAATCCGGACAGACTACATTTGCATTGTTACTATTATATTACGTGATCCACCTTCATGGACTAATAATTGTGTTTAGATATGCCATTTCATATCATTCATTTCTCATGTACTTTATCTTTATTAACTCCAGCTGCATCTCTTCTCCATGTACAGTTAGAAATTCATTGTCAGCTAATGCAACGGCAGTCTCGGCTGTCACCTGACCTTCTTTATCCTCCACTAAAAGCTTCACTGTCAATGGCACGGCACCATGGAGACTGTTTCTTGGTAAATGGTGACTGGAGGTCGTCCCCAGAGCCCCTGAGTGATGGTGGCTCATATGAAGTCATTACAGGCAGCATCCATCTTGGGCCGTGTGCTCAATGGCGTTGCCTTTTTAATACGTTTCATCCTTGTCAGGAGCTCCTGTGGACACTGACAGGATCCCATTTAGGTTTAACCATGCCAAAATGAATCTCCACCATTTCAAAGCCCACCCACAACGGGATTCTCAGTGTCCCAAGGTCGTTTGTTATGACAGCATGTAAGTAACGCTGTGAATGTAGCTGTAGGAGGGATATTACACAGATCAAGCTTCTACATGTGTCAGCCTGACTCGTTATGGAAATAAATAGAGCCGTGAGATTGTTCATGTCTGTGAATGGTGCACTGTATCTTTTTTTGGGAATGGCTGCATTTGGTTCTTTGAAATAGGAGAGGAAAGATGTGAGGTGTTAGCCTTATATCTCTCAGGTAGACCCAGGTAGGTTTCATAATCCATTGTCAAAATTATTTGGAAATGAGATGCGTCAGAACCAACCGCTGACCTTCTCCGAGCCAGATGTAAGCAACATTTCAGGCACACTTCCATGATGTAATCAAAGCTCTTCAAAGTATTCTTTGTTCTGCGACCTTTGTTTGTAAATCCTGCTTTGCTTTTGTCTCCAAGAATGTGGTTTGAGAAGGTTTGCCCTTTCTCAGGTTCTCGACATTGTTATAAATGGATTTTTGGAGCTTTTCTTAACCGTCTTTGACTATAATCCCGGCATAATGAGGGCAACAATGCAGCTGAAGGTTGCGAAAACCTCTAGGTTCCCTCATACTAAAGAAGGGGCGTGGTTATTTGGTGGGTGTGGCAACACATCTTAAAGGAACAGCCCACCAAAATAAGTTCTAGAAAATGTACTCGCCTTCAGGCAATTCGGGCCGTAGAGTTTATTTTAACATGGGAATGGTTTAGCAGTACATCACTTGCTCAGTAACGGGTCCTCTGTAGTGAATGGGTGCCGTCAGAATGAGAGTCCAAACGGCTGATAAAAACACCATAATAATCCACACTCCATCAGTTGATGTCTCCTGAAATGAAAAGTTGTGTGTTTGTAAGAGCACCATGGCAAGTTGGCCTGTGATTTTTAGTCCACTGTTAGGCGGTTGCTGCTTGGTTGGTGTTTGTAAGTTCATTCATATCATATATGCAATCCTGTCTATTTAGTTCTTAGGCATCTACAAAAATGACAACGCAGTGGGTTTTGGCATCTTAAAAACACTTTAGGGTAAAAATGAGTGCTGTTAAATAATTAATCACATCCAAAATAAAAGATTTGTTTACATGCTATTTGTGTGTGCTGTTTATAACTATTATTACGTTAAGATGTCCACATCAAAGGAAACTCACAAAAGTGATTTTATGTCTATAGAAAGCACATTAAATGTAAGTAAAATGTCTCAAATAAGTTTTTGGGGAATAAAATGTCAAAATATGTTTGTAATAATGTTGTCACAATATTTATGTAAAAAACATGCTTATTCTGACTTGTGCATATTAATATATATAAAAGTATAAGGAAGCATATTCAATTTTATTGTATTTTAAATGAGAAAAACCTAGTATAGTTAGGATAATAAAAATTCAAATTAGTATTTGGGGTGAAAGTAATTTTTTTAATGTGTCATAAATTGATTTTTTTTTTTGTAAATATGCCTGACAAGATTGTTACACTGAATGACATTTTAGTGGGTAAATTTAGTAAATCATGGAAAATGTATAAAATTTAAATTTTGATCAGAAAAACTAAATTGCAAGTAATTTAAACAGAGAACTTTATATTATATTTAATAAAAATTTTAATGTAGAGAGTATGAATATATAAGACCTAATTATTTTCAAAGTATGTACTGTAAGTGTGCATATTTATATATACATAATAAATATACACAATACACATATGTAAACCAAAAAATATATTTTGGATGCGATTAATTTGACAGCACTATTAAAAATATTCAAGATTGTGACAGAATATGAGTTTAAAAGCCTTATTGAAATCATTTATCTCTTGTAGATACAATTCTGCAGTTATAACGAAATGAAAACACGTTATGAAGTGTAACCTGTGCTGCGTCTGACTTGATTCCTATCGTGTGTGTCAGTATGTGTGTGTGTTCATGGAAATAACTTCCTTATACCTCAGGCTTCGAGTCAGCAATGGGAATCTCCAGCTGATAGCTGGAACGATGCTCTCGCACATGAATTTCCCTGTTATCACGGTGGAATATGTCAGCATTCGGCCCCCACACACTTCCAGTCTGTTTTATAAGTCCAGTAGACTCTCAGTAGCTACCCTTGGAAGTCCACCTAATCCCTCTGAACTACAGGTGGCGGGAGAGAAAACTTCTCTCTGGACGGCTCCCACACACCCCCTCTTTCTCTCTCTCCTGGTTTCCAGTGAGGTGGTAATCCTCCATCTGAAAAGGAGATCCAAGCTGAAGCAAAGACGCTTTGGGTTGTCATGCTACAGAAAGGGACCTGTCACATTGCTCCTCAGCTGCAGTGTTAACAGGGCACCTGAACAAGGGGCGAGAAAAGAAGAGAGAAGGAGACTTTAGGGACAAAAACTGAACATTTAGAGCGTTCTGTGTCTCACAGGAGTGTGGAAGACTGCTGTCTAAGTTGCTGGAGCTCATTGAAACTTCTGTTTCATCTGTAGGCTGGCACCATGAGTGCTGAAACTGTGAAAGACGACTACGACTACTCAGACTGGTACGAAAATGCATTGCCCACTAAACCTCCTGTCGAGTAAGTACTCTTGAATTGTTTCTTTATGGTAAATTGTAAAATGAAATCAAAATTTTGTTGTGTTTTGTTATAAGTGGAAAAAAATGAATGAAAAAAAAAATCCCTTTTTGTAATATATTTTGTCATAATAATTTAATATGTAAAATTCTACAACATGACAAAAAATATTTAACAATGCAAAAGTTTCTGGTAAAGGGTTTATGGTTCATATATAAAATGCGTGTGAGTGTATGTATATATGTATATATATACTTTATTGAAATATATAAAATGTATATAAAGGATATATATGTGCGTGTGTGTGTCTATGTGTGTGTATATATATATATATATATATATATATAGTTCATTTTAAAATTTAGTTTTTATAATTTGCAAATTTTATAGTTAATATGTATTTAAATGTTTAAGCTTATAATCTTGTATAATACGCACAGATATTTTATTTGTATATATATTTTATGTGTATTAGATTTAGATTATTTATATTGTAAAATTAAAGTAAAAATAAATAGTAAAAATAAAAATCATGAATATTTGCCTTATATATTTGTAACATGTAAAATTAATACATTTTGTAACTTGACAAATAATAAATAACAAATATTAGAATATCATATTTATATATATATTATGAATAGCTATACACTATATATCATAATTAGTAATATTTTATTTTCTTAACTGTTCATTTTATAGTTTCAGTTAAAATATTAATTTATCTCGGATAATAACATATATCATATAAATATATAATTCTGTATTTATATTAGTGTAATTTATAAAAAAAAAAATAATACATGATTAGAAAAAATGCATTCATGCCATGGGTTCTCTGGGTTTAGACATTAACTTCTGTGATTTCAGATAGATAAGATGGTTAAAGTCATCAGATATTCATTAGATATCATCTTTATTGCTGCTCATCATATATTCTGTTGCCATCTCATAATGCACTACTCAGAACATTAATACGGTTCCAAGTCTACAGGTGTGCAAACATACCTGGTCATATTTCTGCTGAGAGTGATATGCACATCCATCACTGCGATTTTCTGACTTTGATCTCATCTTTGATTCTTTTCACATATACAAGAGACTTTTCGGCTGGATTTTAGGTAACAAGACACCAAACTGTGAATCTAGAGTTACTTCAGTACGTCACGCGTTAGCCTCCTCAAACCAAACACAATCAGGATCTTTTCATTCATCTCTGAGCTTCTTTCATCGTGGACTTTAGTAGTTGTAAGTTCGTCACAGCATTTCAGTTTACTCAGAAGCGTGAGGGGGGTCGTGTGCTGGCGTTTCTCGTCAGTCACATTACCTACAACAATGGCTTTAAATGAATAATCTGCATTAATCTGGTTTGGTAGAAGTGCTCTTGTTAGTAATGGTCTATTGCTTGGGAACGGATGGGGAGAAAGGGAGCGCGTGCACGCTGAGTAATCGGCCTGGATCTCACCAGCTTATGATAAATACTCTGTGTTTGTGAAATTTTCAGAGTCATCCTACCATGTGACCCCACAGCTGAGGAAGGCCTCTTCCACATATGCATTGCTGCAATATCTGTGAGTTCCCTGCAGATGAGACATACTGCTTTCTTCATGCTCTTTCTTTTTTACATTTTTATTTTCTATTTTTTCAGTCAGTACTATGATATGTATCAAAGTACTAGTGACAGACTAATATGCATTGACCAGGATTATTAAGCAGACAATATTTGGATATTTTTAGATTGTGTAAAAATGTAGAAATATAGAATTTAACTCTGTGAATGGATAATAAACCATTTATGTTTTACGTTTCTTCTGAATCTTGAGTAAATACATTTGTAAAATAAGTGCTCATTTTCGATTATTAAATAAATAATAAAATATATATTATTTATTTTTATTATAAATTTTAAGACGTGGAAAAATCCCTTTCAAATATCTACAGATCCCAGTCTCCAGTATTATTTTAGTATTATTGATATGCTATTAGTTGTTATTTACACTTTGATTTTGTTTTTATTTTTATATTTTCTGTTTTCATTATAATTTTAGTCAGTTTTGTAGTTTTACTTATATGTCTTTATATGTTTTTTTTATTAATGTTTATGTAAGTTTTAATTGACTTGGCAGCTAGCTGAAAAAAAAAATAATTTAATATTTATATTTTATATATTTTTTTAAAAAATATTTCTGTTGGAGATTATTTTATTTAAGGAAATTGTAAATAATGAAAGTTTTTATTTTTTTATGATTTGACTTTTGGTTAACTATAACAACAATGCCCATCTCTACATTAACCACAGCAAAATACCATAGTATTTCCAACGTATACTGTCATAGTAATTTTGTATAAAAACCTGCTCATATTACTTGTTGTCACTCATCTTGTAACTCAGACTTCCCACTGAGCTCCTGGCCCTTTTATATTTACACAAAAAGCCATATGCTGATTGATTATGATGGACCCATGTGGACTCAGAGGTCATGACGCTTCCTAAAAGTGTTACAGGTCACTGCAGGTCACTGATCCCAGGCCTGTGCTCTCTGAAAGTGCACTTACTCTCACCAGAAACACATGCAGTGTCTTTGAAAATGGGTTCTGCCCTTGTTTCTTAGGGGTCTGTGGTTTCATTTGAAGCGAGAAGTTGTGATGCAGAAGGGGTTAATAAAGGGTCAAAGTCCCAGCTGCACTGGCCTCTGGTGGGCCTTTAGAGGATGTAAGACTGACAAACCATCCTCTCTTTATGTTCAAAGCTGGTGGTCATGCTGGTTCTCGCCATCCTGGCCAGACGACAGAAGCTGGGTGACAATCAACGGGGACTTACAGGTTTACTCAGGTCAGTAAATCACCCAGAAGCTCATGCTAAAATCAGCCTCAGACCATTTTATCCACTAGGTTTACATTATGCATGGGGAAAACCACTCTCGTATTAATTTTATAGTTATTTATAATGATAGTTTGTTTTTGTTTTTTCCAGCCCGGTAAACTTTTTAGACCACACACAACACAAAGGCCTTGCTGTAGCTGTGTATGGTGTTCTCTTCTGTAAGCTGCTCGGAATGGTCCTCAGTCACCAGCCGCTTCCTTTCACTAAAGACGTCACGTACAAAGGTAGGCTGACAAGATTTAGTGCTGAAATGCATTTATAGTGTGATTATGGCAGTATTTATGTAGTTTTTAATTGGATGGAAGAGGGCCCATCATACACCTGGCACACTGCGAGCCAGAGTGTTTTTTTGCTAGTTTCAGTCTGATGTGATTTTCATTTTCACATTGAGCGCCACATTGTTTATATAGCAAATGCATTTACACCCATTTGAGCGTTCATGGGCGTGCAGCTCTAAAAATGAGGTGTGTTCAGGCGCATTGTTGGTGCATTACTATTGTGAGGCAAATGAATACGGTTGCGTCATTAACCAACTAAAACCTGGTCTAAAGTCAACAGCACAGTATTTTTTTTAAGACCACTTTATAATATTACCCATTGTTTGATTAAAGTAAAATTTTAGTAACTGGTTTTTTTTTGTACTTTAAGGGGTCATATGATGTTGCTAAAAAGATTATTTTGTGCATTCGGTGTAATGCAATGTTTGCGATGTTTAAGGTGCAAAAAACACATTATTTTCCACATACTGCACATTATTGTTTCTCCTCTAAGCCCCGCCTTCCTGAAACAGGTAGATTGCTTTGATTGGCCAGCTGTCCAATGCGTTGTGATTGGACGAATACATCTAGCAAGTGACTGAAATGTTACACCCTTTATCATAACATGCAGTGTCCTGGCGTGATGACACAAAAACAATAAAAGCCATTACAAACTTGTTGCATCCAGTGGAGACATAAATACTGATTATCGTGACTTAGTTCTGTCTTTTTAATGCGTTGTGTTGCATCGCACCTCGTCACAACATCAAGTCTGCATTCGTGATGGGAGAAACGACAAATAACAAGCACTACTCTTCACTGCTCGAAACTATAGTAGGTAGAAGATTCTTTTAATTACGAAACTTAACTTGCTTAAAGGTTGTGAGTCAGAAGCACCAGACTGTCGTTGCAGAGGTAGAATTGCTCTACTTCATAGTCTCTGTGCACAGCCAGCATAGACTTCTCTCCCACCCGCTTCGGATGTTATCGCTCGATTGAATGGGCCGTTATCAGTCGTGATCAGTAGGGGCTACTGGTAGGCTTAGAAGGCTGTTATCATCCATTGGACTACTGGGCATGCGCACATCAATCGAACATTTTTCTGTTTCTAACACTTTACGTCAATAATACTGTTTTTCTATCATGGTAAAGGGTAGGTGTTAGGGTTGGGGTAGGTGTAGACGTTAAATAAACACAATCTAATCGCTAGAATAATTAATTTCATTTCAAGTTTTACCAGTAGGTGCAGCAGGCTGATAACGATAACGCCCATTCAAATCGCGTGATGACATCCGAATCGGCTCACTCTCCAGGTTTTAGGAGTACGTCCTGTGTAAATGTGCTGAACACACTCTAATATTTGTGTTGAACTGTTCTGAAACAGTGTTGTAAATACAACTTAACCACTGATTTCTAGTTGTGTCCTCTTTTGGACGCACAAACTAAGTAGTTTCTCTTTCACAACGGCACACAGCGTCTCCAGAACATGGCGCCACAGCAAGAATAATAGCTCCGCCTTCTTTACGTAAACGTTTGGGCAGTGTGTCTAGACCATGCATCTACCTTACTGACTGTTTTTTTTTGTTTTTTTTCATTGTTCAACTAGCAAAGTGGATTTGGACACGCTCTCCCTGCACTGTAAGCTTCCGACCATGCGCTTAGATCATTAAAATAGGACCCTAAGACTAACAAACAGAACTTTGAAGTTGTCGTCAGTGTACATCAGTTTGGTCAAGGAGGAAAATGGATGGCAATGTTACAAAGATACAAATTCTTTATAGTTTCAAAAAGAGATCATTGTTTTGTATCATAATGTAAATCAAAGCCTTTTTCGAGTCGGGAACTTGACTGGGTTGGAGGGATGTAGTGGCTCACCCTTCACCGGCGCTATCAAATGAACACTCTCTCTGTTCACCAGATGGCAGCTATCCAAACCAGGCTCAGTTCACACAAAAGGATGAAAAGTAGCACCCTACCTGATCTTTTTTTTTTCTCTGAACTGCTAGTCCTTCTTACTTGGGTTTTGTAATTGGATTATCGCCTGCATTTTTGATTCTTTAGCAAACCGGGCCTCAGACAGGCTGTGTTTGTGTTATGTAACTGCTGCTTTAATGAATTTTGACTCAAGTCTGAGGCCCTCTATTGATATTCTCCTCATTCTCGATCATGTGACATTTTTTGCTGCTTTCATAATTTAAAACTCATATGATTAAATGTAGTCATTTTAGTCAAAATAGACAAAATAGCTTTAGGGGAAGGCCAGTTGTTTATTTTGTTCTGTGTGTCTGTAGAGTTCTGGCTGATCCTGGCTCTGTTGTACTACCCCGCACTGTACTACCCTCTCCTGGCCTGCGGGACGCTTCATAACAAGGTGGGTTACGTCTTGGGCAGCCTGCTGTCGTGGACGCACTTTGGAGTTCTGGTCTGGCAGAAAGTGGACTGTCCCAAAACACCACAGGTACGACTTATCATGAATATATGGATCTAGTTTATGGGCTCTTACTTCACTTTCCCGCTGTGTGTTGAATAAGACTTGCAGAAACTTCTCTTAAGTTCATTAACCTTATCCCCTCGATCCTCCGTTTTGTTCTCATTGTCCTCACATCTGCTAAATGAATGGTCAAACCTCACAACAATTTGTTCTGCCTCTCAGGATCTCACCGTGAAGCTTTCCTTCGGGTTAATCACTTTAGTTTCTCTCAGAACCCAAGAAAAACTTGCATTTTGCATGATATGCACAATAAAATGAAATACTCTAGTTTAGTTTGATTGCACTGCCTGAATCAAACCGCAATACTGCTTCTCACTGAAATCCAGTGGCAAAATAAAGAAAGCCAATTCAAATATCAATTCTGAGTGAGACTGAAAATGGATGGGTTATGTAGCCAGACAAAGGAGAGCAAACATTTGATGTTATTTGACATTGATTGGTCTGTTTTTCTCCTTGTCTGCAGATCTATAAGTACTATGTGCTGTTCAGCAGCCTTCCTCAGATCGCTTGTCTGGCTTTTCTCAGTTTCCAGTATCCGCTGCTTCTGTTCAAAGGCTTACAGAACACAGAGACGAGCAACGCCTCAGAGGTAGCACTGTCCAAAAGCTATTTTAAAAAGATGAAATTCTTAAAAATATATATTAAATGGGTCAAAGATGAAAAGAGGGTTTTAAGCATCAAAACCATTAAAATTTCTTTTAAAAAAATAAATAAATAAAAAAGTGAATAATCTTTGCCAGTATCCTTTAAACCATGTGGTTTTACCCATTTGTCAAGATGTTTTAAACAAAAATTAGTATGATCACTTTTATATTTATTTATGTAACGTTTTTTTAATGTATATGACAATTAAACATTATTCCACCGATATTTTGACATATTATTTTCCCAAAAGTTATGCAAAGTCTAAAATGTTCTGATATCGTAACAACAATATAGAACATATATAAAATATATACTATTATGGCCTGTATAACACACACACACACACATATATATATATAAATTTGAGGTGTAAATAAATAAATGAATTAATAGCCATTAATTGCATCCATAAATAACATTTTTGTTACCATATTGTATGTGTGGACTGTGTATATTTATTATGCGTATATGTGAATATAAACACATGCATACATATATATATATATATATATATATATGCATACAGTATGTTTTTTAATACATGTATTTATAATTATATTCATATAATTGTAGAAATGTATATAATATTTTCAAAACATACCCTGTATATGTGTGTATTAACATATACATAATAAATATACACAGAACACACTCATATATTATGTAAGCAAAAACTTTTATTTTGGATGCGATTAATGGTTTGACAGCCTCATTAATCCATTTTGAATACTTGGCATGCGTTTTAAACTATATTTAAAAAATATTTTTCCTTTTCTTTATCACGGACACTCTTATTAATCAGTTTGTATTGAACATTGTTTTCTCTGCTGTACTTTATTCAACCCTGTTACAACAGACCCTTGACCCATTTTTGGGTCACGACCCTCCAGTTAAGCACCGCTGTGTTAATTCGTAATGAAGGGACTTAGCAGCATGGAAAGGCAAGAGGGGAGTTTGTAAACTCGCACCTGCATTCCAGAGCTCTAATCATTGTAAGCAGCTCAGTGGGATTGGGTTGTGTTTGACTCACAGGCCATATAACACAAACACAGTGTTGTTTTCTCACAGGAAACACACAATACCAGTGCTATTCAGCTATAATCGCTATGACGAAAGCGTTCGGATGAAATAATTGAGGAGCCATCCCCTCATAACACATACGAGTAAACAAATCTAGATCAGTTTTTTAGAATTAGCGCAGTTTTTGTCACGTCACGCTGCACGATAGACAGTTTTTGCTTTTGAGATATATCACTTAAAGATTCAAATCCACAGAGTGAATGTTGTTTTTTATCTTTCGTGCAGGACCTCAGCAGCAGTTATTACAGAGATTACGTGAAAAAGATCCTCAAGAAGAAAAAGGCCACCAAAATCAGGTGATGCACACTTACGAGCACAACATTATTTATTAACCCAAAGGTTCGAGGAGCTAAAAACTGCAGAAATTATATTGGTAACCCATAACAAGAATTTCACAGTCAGTGAGCTGATACCTTTTTTAAACAATTGTAAACTATTGTTTCACATCACTGTTTATTTTGACTTACTATTTTTAGTGCCTTCAAATGATTAATCATGTCCAAAATAAAAAATTTTGTTTATATTTCATAATATATGTATGTGTAATGTGTATATTTGTTATTTACAGTATGTATAAATACAATATATATTTATGAAAAATATGTTATGCATATGTTATATAATATAATATATGTTATATATAATATAAAATATAAGAACAGAAATATATACATGTAGATATTTTCTAAATATTTACTATATGTGTGTGTGTTAATAAATAAATATATATATATATATACACACTATGTTATGTGACCAAAAAAATTATTTTGTATGCGGCACAATAATGATTGTTTGACAGAACTAATTATTTTCATTATTATTATTGTCACATCATCAGTGAAGTAACATCATATTAAGAAAGGAAAGTAAATTAGTTAATTTTTACAAATGTTGATTCTTGTTATACATTTAAAAACTGTAATATATTAAATGTAAGTATATTATTAATTTATATATATAAAAAAATAACATTATTTAAAATATTATCATAAATAGATTACTTATTACTTAATTGAAATTAAGTAATTTAAACCATCATGAATGGCTTTATAAATAACAGTTTCAGAATTGTTATCAATTTTAATGTCAATGGTTATTATCAACTGTATTTGGCTAAATTAGGTTTTTCAAAAAATACTATACATAAAAACGCTAAAATGATGTAGAATATAAAAATGCTTGGCATTCTGCAATGTGAACTAATCTTAAACCCTTTTGCTAATTGAGTGGATTTTAATTGCAGTGAAGGCAAGGAAAGGTGAGGTATTTTCTATTATAGCATCAGTCCACTGTACAATAGCCAGCCAGATGGGATATAGACTACTTCCTTCCTCATTTCAATGGACTGGCGGTGAATCACACCTACTGTAAATTGACTTAGGCAAAGATTGGTAGATAGCGATCCGCTGCTGTCCCACAGTCTGAATCATGAGCTAATGCCATTCAGTCTGTCTGTACTGTACAGATGCTGATCTTCTTTATGCAAAAATACACTGAGCGTCTGAAATGCCATCGATTACAGTCCCGTGAGCAATGTGAGGAAATGTTTCCTGTTGCGTGGAAACTCCTTGATGTCAGTATGATATAGTCTACGTAGGAACGCAGTAGGGAAATATCCACTGATAAGAGAGTTATGTAGGTTGGTATATGGAATAAGGAATGTATAGATAAACCTCAGATATGCCTTTAAGAAGAGACCATTAAGGTTGCAGGTTTGAATCCCATTAAAAGTCATTGTGTAAAGGGCAACTATTGTGCGTTTGGAAGAGTATGAAGGATTATTATTTTCAAATTAGAATAAAATGTTATTTCTTATTGTTGTTTTTGACTCTTGCTTTTGCAGTTCCAGCGCTTCAAAACCTAAACTGTTTGAAAGACTCAGAGATGCTGCCAAGTCTTACATCTACACACCAGAAGAGGGTAAAATAAAATGCAGACAAAATATATACAGTTGATGCCAAAAGTTTACATCCCCCTTACAGAATCTACTAAACGTTAATTATTTTACCAAAATATGAGGGATCAAACAAAATGCATGTTATTGTACATATAGTCCACACAAGAAAATAATGGTTTAAATTATAAAAATGACCCATTCAAAAGTTTACATCCCCTTGATTAAAGGTGCCATAGAATGTAAAACTGAATTTAGCTTGGCATGATTGAATAATAACAGTTCAGTACATGAACATAACATACTGTGAGTCTCAAACACCATCGTTTCCTACTTCTTATAGAA
>JAUMHQ010000094.1:11482622-11498076 GCA_032361165.1 Enteromius paludinosus | reverse complement strand
TGCACAGGTAAAGCCAAGCAGCCCTCAGTTCTGCTCACCACCAGACCACAAACACCACAGGACCATCTCAGAGACCAGCATACAGGTGCGTTCAGGACAGGTGTTGGGGTGTAGAGTACAGGTGAGCGACTAAATGTAAAAATTGTTCACTAAAGGTGAGCTAAAAAGTACAAGTAAGGGTTGTAGACCGAAGGACTGAGTTATAGAGTACAAGTCCTTTCAAATACAGGTGAGAGTCATAGACTAAAGGCAGCAGGACAAGTTGGTCTCAATAGCCATTTTAGAATTATTTTATGTTATATCATCTGGCCATATATTAGAAATCAAACAGGCAGTATTTATATGTGCCGGCCAGAGGAGGATAGGTCCCTCCGAGGAGTCTTGGTTCCTCCCAAGGTTTCTTCCTACATTTAATTTAATTGGGAGTTTCGTCTCAGAATGGGCTCTGTGTCTCATCTGGTTGTCTGTTGACGGTTACATTGCTCAAAGCTGCCCGTGTATCATCAGTTTAAGAGCCTCATGGACTCCAGCTCTTATCCCGGTCCTCCACAGCACCATATCAGCATCATATATTACAGCAATAAAACAAACCATTCAAAATAAACAATGCAAAAATATCTTCGAATAAAGAGTCTCCAGTATTATTTCCGTCTTTTATGGTTTCTTCAGATTGATTAATTTCCTTAATTGGAGATAAATTCACATGATAACAACGACACAGTTTCACACTGTATTAATAAACTGGGTTTATTCTGATTGAATTTTTACGGTATTCACAAGTTGTATCAGTAACCGAAAAAGTAAAAAAAAATCACTTTTATATTATCTTACTTTTTAACTCTAATCTAAAATTGAAACAATGAGGTCAATGTAGTTGCAGTCTCATAGTTATGTTGGGCATATCTTACATTCACTCTTTGGCTTGCTATGTTTTAAAATCCAAATCACATTCTCTCGTGTTCATAAAAGTGTGTAGCACCCGTCCATACAGTGATCATCACGTATGGGTAAACCTCACGAAACCTTCTCAGGGGTTTGAGGCAGAAGGTCATTGAATATATTTTCCTAAAGCAGTCAGCAGTAGTTAAAACAGACAGGTGCTGTAGACGGTGACTTTGTGACTGATCTCCTGCAGCAGCTCTTTCACAGCCTTCTCCAGATCCACCAGCTCATTGGCCTTGTCCTCCAGCAGCTTCTGATTTTCATCGTAGCTCTTCTCAAGATCTGAAAAACACAGAAGTTTAGCTCACTGCGCAGTGTTCTGCGATGCATCTCTTCTAATGCCGGTGCAGTAATATTAGCTTCCCAGGAATTAAAAATGTACTTTTCAGAAGCTGGAGTTTGTCGCTGGCCTGTAGCAGCAGATTTTTGGCTTCCTGTTGGAGTTTCTCTGCTCTTTTCTTGGCCTCTGCCACTCCTTCAGCCTTCTGTGTGATCAGCTCCTCAACACTAATGTACTTGTCCTTCAGCTCTGAATCTAGATCCTGCAGAAACAGTCCACACCACTTGAGGTTACAAACCCACAACACTTTACAGCAGAGATGACATATCATGTGCAGCCAACTCATGCACCTTTTTGAGCTGCTCAGCCAGTGCCTTGATGCTGTCAGCCTCCGACTCTGTGCTGTTGGCGCTGGTGGAGGTGTTGAGAGCCTTTTCTTTTAGCAGAGCTACGTCGCTTTCCAGCTTCAGGAGCCTTCGGGTGGCGTTACTCAGTTTAAGCTCTGAGTCGGACGTCTCAGACTCCACCTTTTGCACAAAAGAGGCACATAAAGTGGCTTTAAAGATCAATTCCAAATTAACAATGACTAAAACGAGCCCAAAAATCGTCCCCTTAGAATAAATGGGCGGTAATTTAGACTTACGGAGACCAGCAGGTCTTGGGTTCCCTGGATGTCAGCGCTGGCCTGTTTCAGAGCCTCGGTCACTGAACTCTGGGCGCGCTCAGCCTGCTGCAAGGCCTCCTTCACCATCTCAGCTGTGTCTTTCACATCCGTCGCCTCTTTTCTGTGAAAACCAGACAATATGCAAACATGTTGATCAATGAACTGGCCAGTAGATGGCAATGTTACCACATTAGTGAAGTAGTTTTAAACCAGGGGCCCACTAGAGGGCCACAGGATGACTTAAAGCATTGGTCTCAAACTCAATTCCTGGAGGGCCACAGCTCTGCAGTTTAGCTCCAACCCTGATAAACCACACCTGATTCAGCTAATCAAGGTCTTCAGGATCACTAGAAACTTACAAGCAGGTGTGATTTGGAGCTGGTTGGAGCTAAACTCTGCAGAGCTGAGACCCTCCAGGAATTGAGTTTGAGACCACTGACTTAAAGAGACTTGAAATCACAAAATTACACCACCCTGCATCACATTTGACAGATTTCATCCAATGCTCGTTTGTTGCTCATTTTGGTGTGCTCATTACATAGAGGTTAGTTTTGCTTTACATCAGATTTTCCTCCTAAATTTCTTTGCTTCCGCCAACTTTTTGTAAGACAAAGTCTTGTATTATGCCTTAATCACCAGAAAAAACGCTTTAGTCAGGTTACTTTTTGTTTAATTCACAGACAATTTTTATGTTTGAAGACATTAAATCATGCCTAATCTTGATTTTTAACATTCTGACTTTATTTCATAAATACCTGGAGACTGATATATCCATATATTCTAAAAAAACACTAAAATACTGAATTAATAAATAAATACTGAAAATATCTTACATGTAATATAATGAATATAATGTTGGACAATAGTTAGACTATTGCAGAAAATGAGAAGAAAAATTAACCTAGCATGCAAATTGTGAATGATTATTTGATGGAAATAATAATCACATTTGGTAATGAGGGTGGCAAATGCCTACTGTATCAAACTGTTCCTTGGGACTGATGTAAATGACTAAATAGTTCTCAGACCTGGCCTTGCGGGCTTGTTCCAGCAGGCTTTCAGCTCTCAGTATGTCAGAAGCGCTCTGATTGAGGATGTCCTCGACGTCTGTCAAGCTGCCCACACGCTCCCTGATCTCTGCGGTCAGGTTCTGCAGCTGGGCTGGAGTTGTAGGCATCTGCATCTGCAGAACCTCATTGGCCACAGCCTCGATGCTTTCCAGGTCCGCCCCATCTTCTGTAGTACCAGACAGAGTAGGAGTTAAAATTCAAGGATCTGATCATCCAAGCAATCTATTTCAGGAAAGTGTTTCTTACGAGTGAGGAAGTCTCGGATCTGTTTGATGAGTTGGCGTAGCTCCTCGTTGCTGCCGTCCACGCGCTTTTTGGTCTTGTTGGTTTTTGCCAGCACTTCTTGAGCATTAAGCTTTGCTTCATCTGCTTTTATCTTTGCCTCTGACACCTGAACAAACAAATTCAAGAAATGTCTTCACAAAAGCATTCAGCAGTTATCAAGTGCTTAGCAGCAAACAGAAGCATATCTCTACAAAAATGCACGACATCTTAATTGCAGATAAGGTATCAGCTGAGAAACCTCACCATTTTGGAGAGCTTGTCCACTTCCTCCATAGCGCTGATGATCTCCAGGTCAAAGTCTTTGGTTTTCTGCCAGGCATTGTGGGCGAGCGTGGTGAGGCCATCACATCCCTCTCCTCCACACTTCCTGTTTCCTTCCCCGTCCACACAGCTCAGGCCTCCGCAGGGAGAGTCGGCACAGTTCTCTGAGCCAGCTGGACTGCCACATGTCTATCCGGAGAGAGAGAGAGAGAGAGAGCACAAAGTCAAAGCTAGGCTTTTACAATTAACATATGCAAAAATAGGTTTTCATCCAAAGCCACAAATTTTGAATTTAAATTGGAACTTTTCCATCCAAAATTGTCACTAGCACTATACATCACTAACGAAAGTAGGAGAGGCTACTGAATATGATCATTTTCATATATAATAAATCACTTGCACCTCAGAGCGAGCAGTTCTGTCGTAGGCAGATGCTGCTTTTTGGAAATGCAGTCATGTAGGACAATTATACAGAAATACTTAAACTCAAGCATTTAAGAATGACAATAATGATGCTGTGGATTGACATCGGTCCACTGGTTAGTCAGGTTTTGTCGTCCCAAAGCGCAAGGTCACATTGCATTCGTTAAAGGAATTTATTCGTCAAAAACCACCTCAAACAAGTGTTAAAACTCACTCTGCCATCCTGGAATTTTTGGAAAACGTTCGGACCCTTTTTGGAAATTTTGTAATGCAACTTTGGAAAACAATTACATGTGTATTCAAATATGCATATAACTACAGTTGCAGATGCAAAATCAATTTGCTCTCGAGTGTTCATGGACTGACCTTTACTATTCCAATATGGCCGACGTCTCACATATAGCGTGTCACAGAATCAGCCACTAATGAGGCATCTATGCATTTATTTTTATGGTTCCAGGTAGTTGCAAGCTCAGAGCTATGCAATAGTGTTTTGGAAGTCTGATTACTGGCCCACTCCAAAGACTCTATGTAGTAGGGGACGATTTTTCGGATTTTATTGAATAATTTGAATTTAATGTAAATTTTTTTTTGCCACATGGCCCACCTTCAACTCTATGACTCTAATCTCTTGATATTACTTAATTAATAAGTAATAAATTAATTAAAAAAACATTAAAAGTGACATTGAAAACTAAACATTGCTAATTAAAACTACTGCATGTTAGTGATTAGATGAGCTCTTAACCATGTT
Organism: Enteromius paludinosus; assembly: GCA_032361165.1. Classification (NCBI taxonomy): domain Eukaryota; kingdom Metazoa; phylum Chordata; class Actinopteri; order Cypriniformes; family Cyprinidae; genus Enteromius; species Enteromius paludinosus. The sequence continues at coordinate 11,493,397 of JAUMHQ010000094.1, read as the reverse complement.
CATCGATCTGTTGACCGCTTTACCTTCTCGCTGAGCTCAGACAGGTCCAGAGTCTCTAGTTGTCCAGCGAGGTTGTCCAGATTCTTCGCAAACTCATCCTGCCGCTGAATGAACTCTTCTTTGGTCTGGTTCATCAAGTCCTCTGTTTCTGTCCTCAGGGTGGCAGATTGATTGACCAGGTTGTCCGGATTGATGGTGGAGGCATTCGCACGGATCTCCGCCATCTGGGACTGCTCGTAGTATCGAGTCACGCTAGCTCTGGCCCCTGTGGATTGAAAACCATGATTTGCATTGATGCAATGATGAAGCATTGATGCTTTCCACTAAAGAAAAGGGCTTTAGAAGATCTAGAGTGATTATTACTCACCTCTAATGTCTGAATTCTTCACAAACTCCACCTGCTCCTGAAGTTCCTTCACCGTCTGCTCCAGTTTCTGAGCTTCTTCTTTGAGGGACTTCAGTTTGGTGTCGGTGCTGTTGCTGTCCGATGAGATCTCCGACAAGGTCTCCTCCGTGAGGTTAAGGTTGGTGTTCATTTCAGCCATCAAGGCACTTCAGAAAGAAGATATGTTCAAACAGATTACCCTCATGGGAAGGATCTATACTTGCTTCCACGTTTTGAGAAAGGCGATAACTTACGTAGCTTGTTCAAGAAGTCCCTGGATCTCTGTTAAGGGCTGAGTGGCTGGATTCTCGGCCAGGATGTTGCGGATCGAGTTGGCATTGCTCTCTATGTTATTGATGGTGGCCTGGTAAGGTCCGGTAATGCCAGTGGCTTTGATGGTATTGACTTTCTGGACCAGTCTGTGGGTCTGGTTGGTGAGGTCGCCCACAATTATATCCCATTCCGCGAAGCACTGGTGGCAGCGCTCGCAGTTTGGGAACTCGCCCGTGTAGCCTCGTGCGCACGTGTCACATCGAGGCCCGGAAACACCTTCCACACAAACGCAGTGACCTGTGACCTTGTTGCACTGCTGCTCCGCGATGCCTCTTGGGTCGCAATCACATGCTGAAAATAGGAACAGGAACACTGAGGTTTAAGTACAGGGACCTGACATTTAACGCAGGCTTAATATTAACTAAAAGCTAGTTCTGTTAACTGAAATGAAGCTGACGCGAAATATGCATATTAGAGATTTTAAAAAACAATTAAAGTTGGCAACTAACTGAAATAAGTTTTATCTGAAGCATTCAAATTACTGACTTTAAATAAATGAAAAATAAAATAGCATTAAAACTAAAACATAAAAATGAATCAAATCGGAATGGTAACACAAAAAAACAAAAAACAACTAATTACTAAAATTAAACTGAATTAAAAATTAAGACAAAAAATGAAAGAAAAGCTAATCAAAAATATTTATAAAATGCATAACAATATATAAATAATACTGAGTAACTGAGCACGATTTTGCGTTAACAAAGTTCTACAAAAAGTAGAAAATAGTATTTTATATAAATATATATATATATATATATTGTTTGACCGGATTGCTTGGCCACACTTCAGAAGGAGACTGATATTAGAAAGGCTAAAAGAAATGAATCAAGATGTTAAAGACAGTTCATTGACTGTGGCATTTTCTGCAAACTTTGAGTGACTGTGACCTTATTAGGCTGGAGATGAAAGATTGCGCTCTGGAGTCAGGGGGAGGTGGTGGGAGTGGAAGGATGAAGGAAAAGATTGTTTGCGCACTTTACTGCTGCACGGCGAGCATTTGGTGAACAAAAGGCAATAACTGCCCCACAATGACAGACAAGACACTCAGCAAACACCACGCTAGCAATGATTTGACATGAGGCCCTTAAACAAACATACTCATCCACAGAAAAATCTAGTTGCAACGGCCTTGTTAACCTTCATCAAGACCATTTCACCAGTTAAGGAATCTATTTCCATATTTTTAACATACCTGTTTAGCACTATTCCAAAGCCTACTTAACAAGCTAGATACCTTCACCCTGTTCAAACGTGCAACTTAAAGGACCACGCTAATTTTTCTGAAAAGAGGATAATTTTTCAACTCCCTTGGAGTTAAACCATTGAGTTTTTGAATCCATTCAGCCGATCTCCAGGTCTGGCGATGACACTTTAAGCTGTAGCTTAGCATAGATCATTGAATCTGATTAGACCGTTAGCATCCCGCTAAAAAATCACCAAAGAGCTTCGATATTCTTCCAATTTAAAACTTGACTCTTCTGTAGTTACATCGTGTACTTAGACTGATTGAAAATTAAAAATTGAGATTTTCTAGACCAATATAACTAGGAACTATATTCTCATTCTGGCGTAATAATCAAGGAACTTTGCTGTAGCAGGCGCAATGATATGCAGCACCTGAAAATACTGGGTACTATTTTCAGCAACTTAAGCACATCCCCTCGAATCAAAGTATACAGCTGAAATTGCAGTGTAAATGCATTCATGCCACCTATGGGCAGCATTATGCAGTCAGTGTAAAGACACACAAATCCCAGTTCAGGAGCACTTCTGTGCCACCTTTGTAGTGTAAATTTTCCTTTAGAGGGCAGGAATATGATGCTGCCCTGGTAGCTCATTAGGAGTTGTACCAAAGCGCATGTCTTTACAGGCAAATAGGTAACCAGAGACCAGCACTTTCGTGACCCCCGAGGAGAATTCAGGACAATACGTGTGACACATACAAAACGTGAATGGGGACCCTGTCTGGGACGGTTCGTTTACTTAAAACGCATTCCAGTGTGACGTGATTAAACACACATTCCTCAGGAAAAGACTCCTTCACCTAAGGCCGCTAATGCATACGAGCTACTAGAGATAGGGAATTATCTGGGAGGTTAATCCCTGCTATTATCCAAGGGGCCTCGGGAGGCATCGGGGGTGTTTCTTGTTGGGACAATGCCGTGAATGTGACCCCTGGAGACGGTAACAGGCGTAGGAGCTTTTGTGTTGATGACGGGAAGTATTTAGTAGCAATTGACACAAAAATACTAGGATAGCCTTTTACTGTCTGAGGAACACATCTGCATTTTATTGTTTAAAAGCCGGCTTGAGGTTTGCATGCACCTTCGAAAAGCAGCAAGATTGAGAGCAATGCAGTGTGTTTGTGTACTTAGCAACCGTTTACACAGACGTATATGGCTAAGGCATGAGGATGTAAAATATATAACACATCAACTGAGAAGGAGAGCCACTGCCTCCCAGACTGAACCACTCGAGAGGTACTTCTGTAATAACAAAGTCCATTTTACTGCTGTTAAACATTCACAATGATGTTAACAAGCTCTTGGAAATTGTGCCTTAAAAATGCACCAAATTCTGGGTTGGTCATATATTTGCCAGATTTGTGTAAACAGTAACCAGCCATGAGAGTAGTTGCCGCAGCATGACCAACATTTAATTTCTCTCAATGAATGTAGTCTCAAACCAACTGAAGATCTGCGGTAACTTTGAATCTAACCGTCAGTAGGTTTTCATTTACCTATATATGTTTTGTATATGGTTGTCTGTCTGATACAAGAATTTATACACAGGGAAAATATGTTCAGACCACACAAGAACTGTTTTTGATTTAAGATCTTTGCATACTCAGTTGGAAATTCGATTGGAAAGGATGATGAACACCGGAAAAAAAATGCATATGAAAATTAATCTAATATTGTATAAGGTTGGAGCAAAACATGAAACTGTAACATTTCGTTCACTGACGTACTTCAGTCGGCCGCACTAAAACTGGCAGTGCATTTACTTATTTACCAGCAATCTGCCAAAAAAGCTTTATGTTTTAAAGGTGCTGTGACGCCGAGTGGTTGAACTAGGAATTGCAGTTCAAGTTTAAAATATTGGAGATGTCTTTTTTCACCCGGCCCCTCCTACTCAGACGCACATGCAGCCATATTAACTCTTGCACTCTGGGGCTATTTGGGGGAATTCCGCCTGCATTTGGCCTACCAAAATGAAAAAGCTTCCTATACCCACATGCAGAGGTGTATATACAAAAGATTGATCTCATTTTAAAGGAAACCTTTGAAATTACATAAAACACTGTTGAAATTTATTACAATTATTGTATATATTGTCTATGTTATAATAAAGACAACTTGTAAACTGAAATTTGAAAGTGTATAGTCCCTCAGCTCCAATTTTATTTGTTTCCAACACATGCCAGCAAGCACAGGAAAAATGTATTTCTATCATAATCTATGCAAGAGTTATTCTATTCCAACTGTAGGGAAGAATAAAACCATTTTTTATACAATTTCCGCCTACCCAAAGTCTCCCCATACTAACATATACAGTGGAATACATAGTGTAATTTCCACGTAAATAACTTTACATTTGTTTTTTACTTGTTACAGTAAAAACAAATATCAAAGTTATTAATATCTGCATAAAATAGAGATTCTAAGCTTTAAAATGGTACCACATATGGGGTTATTGGTGCAGACAAAGCAAGGCAAAATCTGATTATGTAAACCCGCCGGCCGCCGGTCCGCAGAGTTTAAGAGTTAAGGTATTTTTATGCTTTAGTAGTCAAAATACTACATACAGCACCTTTAAGGTTTGTAACTGTTGAAAAATCCATATAACAAAAAAAAAAATGAGCCAAAAAAAAAAATTAAATGTTAATATTAGCACTGTATTTTTAAAGTTTACTATAAAATAATTGTATTTTTTATAATACACATTTTTTTTATTTTAAAATAATATATTATCATACTTTATTTATTATTTAATTTATTTAGATTTGTTTAAATAACCAAATGAAATAAAGCACAATTATACTATTTTTTTACGATTTTAATTGTTACTATTTTAATATAATTTTTAAACTATTTTTTATAGATATATTTAATAGTTCACATTATATGCAGCGTCAGCACCAAACTAAATCTCTAGGTGCTCTCATAAGAACCAGACCGAAAAAACGTATGTGCACCCCTGAATATATGTATCCTTTCCATCTGTTTTTCATCACCCCGCAGATCAGGTTATTGTAAAAATGCATGGGAGGAAACGTCACTTCTTCAACACAACTATGTCTGGCTATCTTTCCTATCACAGGGGCATTTAGAGTTTAAGGAACATTTTACCAAATTTGTTTTACATCTATGGCTAATAGAGCCATAATTAACTTTTAGTTTTTAAACATTTATAAATTCAAGATATAAATTATATAAATTCAAGATTCCTCACTTTTATTCCTTTGTATCAAACTCTACTAAATGAACAAATGTAAATAGAAATGTAAATGTATAGCGCCATATTTGATCAGAATTGGGAAATCAGTTGTGGCTAGACAAAACATAAAGTTTGGGATTTCACAAGCTTATCGAACTAGTATTTAACAGGAAACCACATAAAGCAGAGCTCAAGCTGAACAAACGCTCAGCGCTGTGCTGGGAGAGTCACTGAGGGTGAGTCAACAGAGGGTTATAGAGGGGTAACTGGATCTTAGAGGAACACGGGAGGCTTCCTGCTCCATCAGGACTCTCCAAACAAATGGAGGGGTGTGTGGGTGGAACGGATCTCTGTCTTCACACCGCTTCATCTGCCCAAACAGAGTCCAAAACCTGGCCTGCTTGAGACCAAATGGCTTATTAAAGGAATAGCATGTGACTACCTTCATGTAGTTCCAAAAAATTTACTATAAAAGCAGTTTACATGACTTGTGAGGCTTTGAGTGAAATGTTACTCACTGGAAACATTTGCATGTATTGTTCTTAAGAATGAGCTGTTAATTGGGCTGAGATTCTAATAAAATGATCTTAAAGGAGATAGCCTGTAGACAGCCGACGCTCAGAATATCATCTGAATCTGCACTTCCCTTGTGTTCAGGACCTCAAAAGCACCAGAAAATTCTTCATCGGGTTCAAACAGATTTTTTTAAAGATATGTTCTGCACAGCCTCAAATACAGTCAGAGCGAGGACAAAGCCTCTTTTCTGAGGAGGAGCGCTGCAGCAGACACTAATGGCCCCATCAGGGGAAGCCCACGAATACAAAGGTGCATTGTGGGAGTAGAGAGGGTATTGCGAGGCTTCGACAGATCCCCACACGAGCTCGTCATGGTCCTGCACATCTGGGGCGAATCTTTCTGCTAGATATTCCTACAGAACTGGGTTGTCTACTGATTTTATGGTTTGGGGTAATGGCAGAGGATTTTTGATATGTCATTCATTAAATTCAGGATTTACTTTCTAAAATTAAATCAGAGTATTTTACTAAAACTCAATACATTGCTATTATCACTACTATTATAACTGACTAGCTCATTTAATGCACTGATATTTTTCAGGTTTTTTCTAAACTCACCGTGACATTTGACCTCAGGGTTTCCCCAGAACAGCTCTCGACACTCTCGACAGGTCCTGCCACCAAACCCAGGTTTACAAGAGCACTGGCCCATAATCTGTAGCACAGAGAATAAAAAATAGACAATCATCCATGTGCACTTTACTACGATCCCCAGTCTGACAGGTGTGTGTGTGTGCAGGTGTCCTGACCTCGTTACAGGACGAGCTGAAGGAGTGGCTGAGGTCGCAGTCGCATGCCTCGCAGCCGTTCCCACTGGCCATGTTCCAGGTGTCCGGAGCGCACTTATCGCAGCGCTGGCCCGTCACGTGAGGACGACACTGACACTGACCGCTGCTCAGGTCACAGCTGCAGTTACCGGGAGAGGGACACATCTCCTCAACGGTGCCCATGTGATTACACACACACTCTGAGAAAGAACGGGAATAACTATTAGAAACTCAGCGGCCTGGAGTCAAGTGCATAGTTATATTAGATGCACAAAATATACTTTAAAAAATTATTTATTTTTCTATACTAGTATAAAAAACTTTATCTAGTTTTCACATTTTTTTTTAATGTTTTTTTTTTTCTTCTGCTGACCCAAAAATACAATAATGCAATAATGTGAAATATTTTTTACTATTGAAAAGAACTATTTTCAATTTAAATATATTTTAGTAAATAAAATGTACAAAATAAATCTAAAATTTAATTTATTTAAACGCTGATTTTTTTTTGCATCAGTCACATGATCAGAAATCATTCTAATATTTTTATTTAGTGCTCAAAAACGTGTATTATTTTTATTATTATAGTTAGGTTAAACATAACAGCTTGTTCTTTGAAGAATAAAAAGTTTGTAAGAAATAAATATTTAGTAAAATTTTAAATGTCTTCATCGTCACTATTGATCAATTTAAAGCACCCTTGCTAAATAAAAGTATTCATTTCTATCATTTATTTTTCAAAAAAATAAATTTTGAAGATAATAATAATAAATGTTTCTTGTCCAGCAAATCAGTATATAAGAATTAATTCTGAAGATCATTTGATGCTGAAAACAGGAGTAAACATTCTTAAAATTCAGATTTCATCTCATGAATAAATTATGTTTAAAATATATTCACATAAAATGCAGTTATTTTAAATAGTAAAAATATTTCTAAATATTACTGCTTTTCCTGTATTCTGAATCAAATAAATCCAGGCTTGGTGAGCAAAAGAGGCTTCTTTAAAAATATAAAAAAAAATCAAAACTGTTCAAAAACCTTTGACTCATAGTGTACTTAGTACAATTTTATGATCCAAAAATACATAATAAAAATGTTTGGATCATTTCTTAGAAACGCATATAAAATATATTATGTAAACACAGTATTGAAGCACTAAAACAATTGAACGTTTCCTGAAGAACATACTCCTGCAGCTCTGGGTCAGTGCGTTGCCGTAATAGCCGAGCTTGCAGCGGTCGCAGCCCTCGCCCTCGCTGTGGTACAGGCATTTGAGACAAACACCCGTTCGGGCGTCACAGGACTCCGGGTCCGTCATGTCGATGTTGTTGTTGCACTGACAGGGCCGACACTCTCCGCCCACCTCGTGTGGGTTTCCATAGTACCCAGGAGCGCATTCTTCACACCTGGCACCTACGGGTGACACGAGACCAGAGGTGTGCTGAATTACAGCTTTCACGGATACAAAATTACACATCACAAGACAAAATATCACCATATTCTTCCACATACAGTATTGTTCAAGTTTTTTTTGAAAGAAGACTCACTAAGGCTTCATTTATTTGATGAAAAAATACAGTGAAAAGAGTAATATCATGAAATATCATTAGAATGTAGAAATCAGAACTGTTTTCTATTTGAATATATATTAAATGTAATTTATTCCTGTCATCCAAGCTGATTTTTCAGCATCATTACTCCAGCTTCAGCGCCACATGCTCCTCCAGAAATCACTTTAATATGCTGATCTGATTTTTAATATGCGATTATTATTAATGTTTATTATTTTTAGTGGTTCATTTATTAAATTTTTTTACTTTTTTTACATGTTTTTGTTTAACGTGTCGAGACACTTATGATGCCAAAAATTATTATTTATTATTATTATATATTATATTTTAAATAATTATAAATAAATTATATTTAAAATAGTTTCAAATAGAAAACAGTTCTTTAAAATTTTAACAATATTTCAGTTTTTACTGTATTTTAATCAAATAAACGTAGCCTTGGTAAATGTAGCACAAGAGACTTCTTTCAAAAAACATAAATCACAAAAACCTCCCAACTTTTGAATGTTACAGTAAACTATATAACAAGTTCTAGCATGTGTTGTGATGCAGGAAATGTACGGCGTTCCTGACAGATGCTCTTATAAATCAAATAAATGTGTGGTTACCTTTATATCCCTGGTTGCAGACGCAGAACACCTGGTTGGAGTCGAGGCTCTTATAGCAAGCGCCGGAGAACTGTCTGCCGCTGCCGGGACCGTCCGGACACATGCAGGGACGGCAGTGGTCTCCAGAGCCCAGGACGGGGTCACCATAATAGCCATTGAAACACCTGAGGAAGAGATTTTATAAATTAAGGTTATACTTCCAAGCTAACATCAACCTATAATGTAGTAAAAGGACGCAGCGACTGACCTCTCACAGTTGTGTCCGGTAGTGTGGTCCCGGCAGGACAGACACTGTCCCGTGAGCGGGTCACACTGCTCAGCGTGGCCGTTACAGGTGCAGGGGCGACAGTTTGGGAATCCCCAGTGTCCCGGCAGACAGCGTTCACACTGCCGGCCATACGCGCCGGGAATACACTCGCACTGACCGGTGGCTTCGTGGCAGAAGGAGTGGACGGACCCCTCAGGACTGCAGTCACATGCTAAACCAACGAGAGACCACGTTAAACTTGTGAAAGAAATATATGGAAAGAAATATATGCTATTGATCAGTTGTACTCACGCCTGCAGCCTTGCGGGCCAAAAAGGAAGGTTGCTGGGGCGCATTTGTCGCAGTTTCTGCCGACCACGTTGGGACGGCACTGGCACTGACCACCGCTCGGTTCACAAACCGTGCTGAGAGAGCCCTGCGGGTCACACTGACAGGCTGAGAGAAACAGAGGAGAAAAAAGAAATACAGGGTTAATCATTTTTTGAAGTGCTACTATTTACCTAAATGGACCCTAATTAAACTTAACCGATATTATTGCTTATACTGTCAGGATTGACCTAGTTTTGTTTTGTTTTTTTACCAAATTCTATTGTTTTCACATCTTTTGTCTACATTCTAGAGATCAACCAATATATTATACAAGATTTAAGGATTATCGGTTATGTGCTGTAATATCGGTTTATATACGAGCAGACAGGATTAACCACTAGAAATCTGGCAACCGGTAGGAAATTTGGACTTGTCGTCTCTATCACGGCTCATGTGGCATTTCTGTTCATGAAAAGTTATTAAACATTTTTAAACATTGCAAGTGATTTTATAGCATTTTCACCAACAAAATTTGGTTATTTTTTTTATCTTTTTTGGTAGTTTGTCAGTTGGAAATATCAGCTTACATTTCCAAACATTATTTTTGTCATTAATTGTAATAATGCAGTGAGATTATTGTCTGCACAAGGAGTCTGACAACAACCAGTGCTCCCCTATTCTACATTTATGTACGTCATCCATATATTAGGGAATCTGTTGTAAAAAAAAATTGTTTTGTGCTTGGTGACCAAAGCCCCACAAAAACCCACAGGACTTAGAGAAGTCACTAGTGCAGGCCAAAAGAGCCAGAAAATTTGACTTCTTTTTTAAACCAAACACTAATCCTAGTGGATCGCAAAAGCAGTGCTGAGGACTAAAGTAACAACACCTTTTCAAATAGTCTTACTTTTCTACTCACTAGCTATGCTTTCCAAAATGTAGCAGGTCGCTGGCTTTTATTCCACATTATATTGTGCATACCAAGTAAATTGAGTTACAAACATCCTAAAATATCTTCAGAAAAGATATTTTATGCTTTGAAATGTACAATTATTTGACCGGTTTTGCAGATTAAATATTTTTAAGTAAAAAAGAATAGTTTTTCACTAAATGAACTGATTGATGAATATTCCATTATTTTACTTTCTGTAGTACAATATCGATACATAACAAAAACATTTATTTATATAATTTATTTACTAAAAAATGAAAATTTGACACAAATAGTGTATTGAAACAGATCTCACCACTAAAATTGAAATGAAGGTCAATTAAAACATTGATTTTTGATTCTACAGTTTAATATTTTCACTATACTTCATTTAAAGGTGCCATAGAATGCATTGAGAGAATATTTTAATTGTTCTCTGATATGTACATAGAAGGTATGGAGCTTAGGTAAGGGGAAGAAATTCCCTGAAACAGTTTTACAGGTACATTTACAACCCTAGAATTTGACCCTAGAATGAAACAGTCTGTTTTTGCCTTATTTGGAAGGTTCATGAATAGTAAT
>JAUMHQ010000094.1:11443064-11473667 GCA_032361165.1 Enteromius paludinosus | reverse complement strand
AACGTTTGAAAACTGTATCGCCGTAACAGTTGCTTGACAAAGAATTACAACGTTTGAAAACTGTATCGCCGTAACAGCTGCTTGACAAAGAATTACAACGTTTGAAAACTGTATCGCCGTAACAGTTGCTTGACAAAGAATTACAACGTTTGAAAACTTTATCGATGTAACAATTGCTTGACAAAGAATTACAACGTTTGAAAACTTTATCGATGTAACAGTTGCTTGACAAAGAATTACAACGTTTGAAAACTGTAACCCGTAACTATGACACGTAACAACTGCATGACAATGAATTACGATGTTTGAGAACTACAATGCAGTAACAATACCATAATAAAAAAATATGATGTTTAAAATCTATAAAAATGCTGTACCTGTATCTGTACAACAAAGACTTACGATTTTTAAAATTATAAAGCAGTAACAACTGTATAACAAAGAATTTTTGACTATGTTTTTTAAAGAAGTTACAACAGTTACAAAAATTGTTTGTACTGTTACAAAAAGTTTAGTGTATCTGAGTTAGTAACTCAGTAACAATTGTATTCAAAAATAGAATGAAAGCGTTGTTTATAAACTCTCATGCAATAACACTGCACACAATGCTATAATACCAATGATTAAATACTTCATAGCTGTGACAAAAGTACACTAAAAATAATGTTACAAAACTTGCAAAACCTGATTTGCGAAGTAAATCTTTTGAAAATCCACTGGTTTCATATGGCTCGTTATGTGTAATTAAAATAAAACTATATTTAAAATCAAACCATGTGCTGTAACTATCAAGTAATATGACAAAATGCACTTTCATTACATTTTGACATAAATATCACTACATTTTTGGGTTGTAAAACAAGACATTTTATGACCAGAATTAAAGTTGTCACATAACATATTTTAAAATAAATTAATAGACAAAAAATTAGCATGATTTCATTTAATTGACCAATAACTGAAGTTGGCAGAAGATCCTACTTTTACAGGCGTTGGTGTTGCGTCCCTCCGCAGGTCTCCAGGGCAGGTCGTGGTAAAAGTCTTGGCAGCGCTCACAGTTCAGCCCCATGGTGTTATGATTACACATACAATGGCCATGGACCTACAACGAAACAGACATAGCAGTGATAACCAAGAACAAAATAAATGTACTCAAATTGAAGCTACATGTAGAAAAAAATATTGAAAGGCACCACAAATTATAAACAGAAGTCATCAGAATGAATTTGAGCTAATTTCCTACTCAGACCCTAAAAGGGAAAGGTTTTTCATACAACAGAAACTCCAAAAAGATGGGGTTGCTACAAATCCGGCCCTAAACCAGATGGCAACAGGAAATGTTTATACTGGATGCATCTGGTCTACATTAAACAAGCTCCAGTGCTGGCACAGACATAGATCTAGATGCAGTCTATATGTGAGCCTTTACAGAACTGCTCTGTGCCTGGAGATGTTCCAGACTCACTTCAATGCCTTTGAATAAAATTCCTGCACATAAAAAGGTATTGAGATTGAGATATGGATGTAATATCTGTTCTTTACATTTGTAAGACCTGCAACAGACTGAGACACATCGGATTGTAAACAGAGAAGACTGCAGACTAAACAGGAACCTCACCATTGATATAAAACCGCAGAAACACATACTACTTCACGCATAAATGAAACCAAACCAAAAAAAGGTTTGTAAACAACAGACTCTCCGTGCATTTTCTCTGCCACGTGATTATTTGCACTGTAAACTATTCAATAATGAAACCACGAGGCGGTCTGCATACTTTCATACTAATGTGAAACAGATCTAAACGGAATTAGCATGGGACTTCAAACGATTTCCTTCATGACAAATGTGTGTGAGATGTTTGCTTCAAAGCACAGGCTTAAAAAGCCACAAAAATGGTCTGCCACATTTAAATGTGGCATAAATCAAAAACGACTTCCTATTCAATTTACTTTATCTACTATTCGTTCTGTATTACAATAAAGCATTAAAATTGTGTGTTTTTTTCAAAAAAGCTTCAGAAAACAGTCGGGCAGAATACCTAAACAAACTTAAAGGCCAAAGTATACTTCGGACATCTGCATTATGTCATTTTGTCATCAGGAGGCAATTTTTTGAGACCGCACGGATTGGCCGCGTACAACAATCCGGAGTAATCCACGAGTAAGTATACTTTGAAAGCTGTGTGGACGCAGCCTTAAGTCGGCCTACACTGGACGTGATAAAGTGACCATTGAAAACCATTTGGAATTTGTTTTAGCACGTCATAAATAGAACGTGGCAGCAGTTTCCTGTCAGAGATTTGTTGCGCCACGTCATACCACTATCGTGAGGATATCTTAAAATATATACACAGCACACATACATATATTTTCTAAATAAATACTTTTTTTGCTTGCGATTAATTAATGCAAAAAAAATTTCATTATATAAATGCATTGCATAAAACTCACCATGCCGTCCACGACCTCTCCGGCTCCATCGATGGGGGCGCATTCAGATGCGTGGCCATAACAAAAACAGTTTCCTCTCACCACCATGTCGTAAATGGCATAGTAGTACTTCTCCTTGATCTCTACACGTGAATCCAGAAGATTGTCCCCGAGAGTGTGCAGCTTAGTGAACTTCACCCTCAGATTAGTGATCTTTAACATGTCTATAAACAACAGGGAGCAAGAAGTCAGAAATACCGAAATTTTCTTCACACTATTAGTCCACTTAACGACGAGTGTGTATGTTTTCATCCTTACTTTGAATTCTGGGGCTGTAGGGATCATCAATCCTGAAAGCTGGATCCAAAACCCTAAAGATGGCCTTCAGAAGGAAAAAGAGTAAGTTGAAAATCCTGTATATAAGCAAGTTTTCACCAGAAGTGAAGTGCATTTCCAGAGCTCACCTCGCCCTCGGTCGAGGGTTCGATGTCGGAGTAGCGGGAATCACAGATAACGTCGTCCACTTTAGTCATGGGTCCTTGAGAGACGAAGGGAAAGGAGGACTCGCAGTCGTAGGCGAAGTAACGGTACACCTGCCAAGTCTTCCCGAAGTCTGAAGACCGTTCGATCACCATAGCAGCAGGTCTGAACGTCTACATATGGAGCACAAGAGAGAATGTCTAGATAGGGAGCATAGGAGAAAACGTCTAGATAGGGAGCATAAGCGAGAACGGTCGACTTGAGATCAATACAATCCAGTTTGGATGATAATCCTGCATCATCATTCAGGATTAATCCATACATAATATCTAAACTGGATTTTTGGTTACACTTTATTTTAAGGTGACATTACCTTAAATTACACCAATTAGGGTTAGTTGCTTGAATTATGGCTAATTTACTGTTATTACTAATGTATTTGCATGTAATGTATGTCACCTTAACATAAAGTTTTACCCATTTTTATTACTTGTAAAATGAAAATTAAAGTGATTTAAAGTGCACCTTAAAAATACAAATAAATCATGATGTAATGTGACATTTAGGGTTATAAATAATAATAATAAGTGTTTAAGCATCAATAAAGAATTTTTAAGTTATATCCAATGACAGATAAATGGATGACATCAAAATAATATTGAGAGTAATATATGAGTAATTAAAAATAAAACACTAAAAAGTAAATAAAATCAAGTAAAAAGAATTCAGGCATCTCAAGATTATTTGAAATATTTAATTAATTCTGAATTTCTTTTAGGAAAAATTTAAGTTGATCAATTATGCAGACAAATATACCAGCCAATACGATAGCATTATTATCATATTTTGTGTTATTTAAATATATAAAGTTACAGTTTTTGTCAAAAGGATTATTTTATTTATTTTTATTAACTCTAGTCAAAGTTTTAGACAAAGATAATTTTGTTGTGCTCTTTTTTTTCTAAGTATTTAAATCTAAAATAACTACTACTTAAAAAGTTAAATCAAACGACAAATAAACAGCAGATTGTGAGGAATTCTGAAACAAAATAGTGCCTCAGTTTCATAATATAATTTTATAATAATTCATATATATATTTGTTTTTAATCAGTTTTAATAAACAGAGTCCATATATAGTTTCTTTAATTGTTTTTATAAGGTATAATGTTAAGTGGCAAGACACTGAAATATTATTAAACAATTATGAAAATGTACATTTAATTTAAGTACTATATCAATATTGACATTACTGTCTTGGATAGTATTTTGTATTGGATTAAAAATTATGTTTTTTTTTTACTTTTGTTATATTATAATAAACAGCGATTACATTATTGTTCTGATACAATTTCCCCTCGATCTTTGCAATCAACAATACATCGTTTCATATGCGCTCTCTGATTTCTTTGAACTGTATTGCTGAAGTGAGATCAAGATGAAATGTAATCTTGAGCTGAAGCATTCCAGTCGTCTCAGTCGGCTGCACAGCTGGGTTTATCTCAGACCTCCCACGGCTCCCACACACTGAGCAACACTTCCAGAAAAATCCACATCGACCCCCTTCCCTTCCCACATTCTCTCCTAACGACCGCAAATCTCACCTCAGCCTGGGGCTGTGATGACACCTTCCCCCCAAAACACACATCAAGGTCCCTGCAGCACTTACTCTAAAGGTCATGATGAGGTGGGTGAAGTGGAACTCTGCCTCCAGGTTCAGCTGGATTGTGACGTTCTCCAGGCCTGAAAAAGAGAGAGATAAAGACATGAGCTGTATTGCTCCACATTTCGTAATGCAGTTCAATTTATTAACTCCCAAAATTTTCTTTACTATGTTCTTTAGGCTCTTTACTGGCCTCTGTGCATTCATAAAGAACTTTGAACATCAACAGAACCTTTCTGTTCTAGAAGACAAGTTATTTAAATGTTTAAAACACAAATAAAGGTTCTTTTAAGAATTGTTGACTTAAAACGTTCTATGGTGAACCTGAATTGCAATCTTTCTGTTTATTATCTCATGGTCTTTAAAGCCTTTATATATGATGACTTAATATAAAAGCTTAAAACTGGACCCCATTCACATTTATTCTATGTATAAACCGACAAAATATATTTAAAAATACATGTGTTTTATATATATTCTATTGTTTTTAAAAAAGAGTTTGATAATAATTACTATGCTTATATTTAAAGGATTTTATTCTCTGTCATTATTTATCATTAACCCTACCTTGAACATATAATAATATATTAATCACTATTTTAAGTGTTGTACTAAATAGTAGTTTTAAGCAAATCCCTAAAAGGCTCTACATGAAATGAAAGTCTCAGATTAAAAAGAACTTTCCTACAATGTCTTGGTAATGCTTTACAATAAAGCTTCGTTTGTTAAAATTAGTTGCACATGTTAATATGAACTAACAATGAAAACACTGCTTAAAGGAATAGTTCACCCAAAAACGAAAATTAAGTAATCATGTACTCATCCTCGAGTAGTTTCAAATCTGTATGATTTTCTTTGTTCTGCCGAACACAAAGGAAGATATTTTGAAAAAAAGTTTGTAACCAGGCAGTTTTGGGTCACCATTGACTTCCATATAATTTTTTTCTTACTATGGAAGTCAATGGTGACCCAAAACAGCCTATTACAAACTTTCTACAGAGGGTCAGAAAACTCTCGGATTTCATTAAAAATATCTTCATTTGTGTTCTGAAGATGAACGAAAGGGAGGGTTAAGCAACATAGTTTCAGTATGAATTCCACAATTTTAACAGAAACATCTGCAGATTGTACATTAAGAAGCATACATCGGCTTTTTTAGTGGGAAAGTGCTTTGGGGGTCCATAAACAATACCAATAAGAATAAACAGAACCAAATCTTTAATTAAGTAGGAGGTCACCCCTTGTATTCCCGGGCTTTTTGCCCAGTTGGCTGCTGTATATCTCTTGGGTAAGCAGCTCTCTGTCCTCTTACCCCATACTCTCTCCTGAACCATACATTCACAGGGTTCTCTGGTTGCATTCATAGCCCCTCGTTTCCTGTCCCGCTGCACTTCGCACTCCTCCACTGCAATAACCAGAAAATCTCTGGATTTCTATTTCCTGTCCGTTTGTGTCATCGAGGAACATATGGCTTGTACAACTATACATTCTGATAGCTTGCAACAGCTGGACCTCATCCATGTTGGTTGAAGAAGTTTCGCAACTCAACCGAGCGGGGGGGTTGTAGGATAATGGGAGTTTTGCAAGGTAAAGTTTGTCTTAAAATCCTCTTTAGAAACTTACACGATGTGAGGAACAGAATAGAATGGAAGTCATTAATCAGTGAAGGTTGCTCTCAAATCGTGAAACGTTTCATCCAATGACATTTGATTAGGAGTCACACAGCATTAACAAATAAGTGTCTATGATAAAAATAAGGAAAATGCTAGTTCTTATTAATGTATTTTATGTATTTACCTTGGTGTCATATGGGTTTTGAACACTTTTATATAATGTTAATTTATATAACGTCAAATAAAAACACCTTAAATAAATACAACTGAGTCCATTAATTAGTGTCTGTGTGAGTCTTATTTTTTTACAGTTATAATGAATTATAACTATCTTCAGGTTTTCAGAGTCACACCACATGATATTTTAAAACCTGAAACCATTTTTAGCGATTAAAAAAATAGCATTTAAATGTATTGTTTTAAATATATATATATATATATATATATATATATAAAATAATAGTTTTTTTATATATATTGCATTGAAACACCTTGCGATAAATGACACAATCTTCAATTGGCAGGTAGAAAACTTTTCCCAAGGGAAAAAGAGATGTCATTCCACACTTTGAAGACTGGTCATCACCTTAACTGGTCAGCAATTACACCAATGCTTTGAAGTAGTTAGTCTGATTATAGGGCAACTAACGGACACCCTAATGAGAGAGAGTCCCCTCTAATAAGACCTTGCTTCAGAGCCTTCCTACATTCCTCCACGGTCTATCACATCTGAGACTGAGCAGACACCTAAAATACACCTGAATAGCATTGAAAGGAAAGGAAGATGAGCAATTGTTTGATTTGGAGTTACAACTCACCGTTTTCTGACTGCCACCAAGTCTTGAGGCGGTTCGGGGCGAACGTAGTCACAACATTTTCAATTCTGTGGCTGGTTACTTGGTGCGTGCTTTCATCGTAGGTTCCCCTGGAATCGCACACAAAGCACTTCTTCTCTTCCTGCGATGGAGGGGGTGGGAAAACCAGATAATGTCAATGGCATTCTTGTGAAGCAAGAACTTTTCCAAATGCAATGAATGGGTCTCTGAGATACTGAAGCAAGTCAACCCACTTGGTCTGACTTACGTGACACAGCATTTTCAAACTGGCCCACAGTATTGGTTTCATGTGTAGATGTTTTAGAGCTGCTTTGTGACATTTTCTTTTAATTAATTTGACTCTCTTGAGGGCAATCAGCTTGAAAATTGGGACATACGTGGTGATTTAATGTGACTAGTGCCTTAAAATTAGTTTGACATCACCTTTAACTCAATATGTGTCACGGTTAAACGTGAAAAGAGATGAAGATAAACGGATCAACAAAACTGATCCAATATGTATAGGAAATTTTCGGTAACAAGACAAAACTTGGAAGTAATTATCTCTCTGTTATGGTGCGGCATGAGTGATTATCACTCAGCCATAGCATCAACAAACCCCTATAAACCTGCAGTCTGCATTTTTGAAGATTCAGAAGACCCACATAAGATGTTCTACGGCCCTGTGTAAAACATTTTAAAGGGTTTTGTCTAGAAAGGAAGTAGTCTAGACATTCAAGGGTTGAAGGAAGCAAATCTCTAAAGACAAACATGTTCCAAAAACACCCACATGAAATAAGGGGACAGCAATAAATCTCTTTCTGAAGATGTTACAGATAAAAGCCCCAAAGGGTGCTGGGAGAAATCCCGCAAGTGGAAATAAAACACATAAATTCTCAATTGTGGCATTAAAGAACAATTATCAGGCTGAGAATACACCCCAAGGCGATGCAGTTTTTATTTCGGGTAAACATATATTAACTGATGTCATGAACATAAAATGAATGCTTGTCTTTGCAACTTTTTAAAACTTGAAAAATAAATGAATTTCTACTCATTCAGAATGATGATAGGACATTGTCATTTTAATTCAAACCTAATTGCAACTTTAATGCCAAAATATCTGCATTTAATCAACAATGAAGGATAGCAGTTTCCAGCACATACTGTAGGTTACCTGCAAATGACTGACGATACAAAAGGACTCAGGCTTATGGAATCCGCATGTGGAGGTAGCTGAGAGTTGATGTGCTCTTCCAATGAGAAGATCTCCTGTGGCAGGATAACAGCTCCCCTCTGTGCAAACATCTCCCAGCTCGGGCACATCTGCGAGAGCCCATGCCCCTAAAACTTTTAAAAGAAAAACTTTTAGATGCATCTGTAGAAGTGAAACGTAATGCCACATAGACTTTGTTTGCTTGTATTTTCAAGGTCATTTAAGTTTGAATTGAAAAAACCTCTAAAGAGGCTGCCATACATGTATACACACACTTATATAAATGGAGCACAAAGAAATCTTAAGTAGTAGCCTACCTTAAATGTAAAAAAAAGTTCATTTATGTGCAATAAGATGACAAATATAATTTATAAAGTCACATTATAATAATTTTCTTTTGAAAGTTTAAGTAATCTGCTTAATTAAATGCAAAAATATAACTGCTTTGCCTTTGAGATGCTTTATACAGGTCACACCAATATAAAGAGAGCCTCAGCAAAACTAAAATGAAACTTACTTAAAAGGGCTGCGAGCTGTAACAGCATGTTTCTAGATTCTTTCTTCAGCCGGGGTGCAGTAATCCTGATTTGCCTGGAAACTGCCGCGCTGAGTCTGATCCCTGCAGACTGTGCTGCTGCTTTACAGCAGCTGGAGCTGTGCGAAACTTTTTCTCCTCAGCCGCTAATCTTCTGCGCATGCGCAAAACGCTTGGACTAGTCTCGCGCTCCCTCCCCCATCCTCCTCGAAGGTGGCCTTGAGGTAAGCAACGGTCAGTGAAAAACGGATAAAAGTCATTAAAAGTGCTTTGAAGTATAGGTTTAAGTTCACTCGAGTCGACTGTACATGTCAGATTAATGGCACCGTTAGCAAACCATTGCGTATTTGAAACGGGCCTATTGAGGGGATTTGAAACGGTACCTCAGACTCAGAAAATATATTTTACCAACTTCAAATAGGTTCTGGTTTGTGAGTTAAAAAAAATTAGTAAAAAAACTGAAATCTGTGCCTCCAAATTGGTCCCGGATGTTACAAGAGTTTCAACTGAAATTGGAAAAGATGAAACGTCAAATTATTTTACCTTAAATTTACTTTAATTGTGAATATAGTTAGTCTTAAGTAAATGAAATGTTACCATAGACAGATGTATTCATTCACCTACTCCAAAGTCCCATTAATGGTGTACAATAGCGGTGCATTTTCAAGAAAACCATGGTATGGCGTTACATTAATATTAAGAGAAAAACATTTCTGTGGTTGTAACAAAATGCTTTTATTAAAAGATAAAATTACCATTTTACATAGTAATAGTTTCTTACGCACAAATACAAAGTCCTAACACTTTTATTAAGGGCTATTCTTATTTGCAATAATAACGCACTAAAATGAACTGACCTGTGATCAGTGAAATGGCCTTAAATAAGGGAGGAATCCTCAGTAATTAGACAGTTTAAAGGTCAGTCAAAGAGCAGGAGGTTCATGTGGAACTGATGGGGATTTGGTGGTTGTCTTTGAGATAAATTAGTGTAATAATGACCAAGCAGAGAAACAATTACGTCAGTCAGTTTAGACACTAGGAATTAAACCAGATATTTAAATGTTCAGTGGCTATATAATGGCAAAAAGTGGTCAGATATTTAGATATTAAGCCCTGCAACACATACACTGTAAAAAGTGAAACCTAACTTAATTCCATTCTACATCCTGTAACCTTCAACCAGCTTGTGTAAAGTTTTCTTTGTTTTCTCTTTGTAAACTTCAGGGAGAGATTAGGCGAGGCGACACAACTATCTGCAGATCCTCCTGAATCCTGAAAGACACAGTTTAATCATTCAGCAGACTGTCTGACCTCACCAAAAAAAGAGTTCAGTCAAGTAACTTGAAGTCGTGACACCTAAATTAAGTCAAAAATACTACTTAATATCGTGAATCAATCAACTACATTAGATTATAACTTTTAACAATCAGGTAGAGATGTTTTAAAACAATCTGTTTCGTGACTTTTTCTCTTTATCTTCACCCAGTGAAGATTAAATTAACTCTGACCAAACAAAATGTGTCTGAACAACAATAAAGAAGTTGAAGGGTGGGGGTCCACTCAGACATCAGTGGGGCTTTACCTTTGGTTTTGCAATTGAATAGTAAACAGAGAGGCTGTTAACACCACAGGACAAAAGCACAGACCCTCCACCTCCTGCGAGATACAAACGGACGCATTCCTCAAGCAGCGGGGGCTTCTAAACTTGACTATCTTGTCTTAATGCACACGGAGAAGCTGTTGAACTCAATTCTGGAAATAATGACGGAGTAGGTTTTTAATCAAGAGGTTATAATTACTTATGCATGAACTAAAAACAATAAATTAATTTAAGAGGAGACGTAGAGGAATATGCCTATACAGCTCAGACATAAGCCAATTTGTGATGAGCTAAACAGAACTGAATCAAAATTTGTATCTCTGATTTTGGTTAGATTGATTTTTATAATATTGAAGAATTCATTTGAAAACCTGGCTCAGAATCATTGTGAATCAGTGAGAACAACTGTCATCGTTTTGCAGCACATATGTTTTTATCTCATCATATTCAATTCATCAGGGCAATGACTTGAGTAAAATATGATTGGTTTTGCTGCGGCAGTTCAAATTAATGCGCTGCAGGAAATAATGTAACATTTAAAATTTTACTCTTCTGACCTCTTGTGGACAGTCAGGGTTAGACATGACCTATATGAGATTCTCAAACATAAGATTGGCCCATCATTTGCTAAAATATACTATAAATAAAATAGAACAGAACTAGAAAATGTAATTAAATATTTCTGGGGCTTGATGAGAACCAGTTCATAGATTGTAAACAAAGAATCGGCAAGCCCATAAGGGACCAGGAAAAAATGACTGCACTTATCCTGTAAACCTAGTCCGAGGTAGTTTCGCCCTATCTTGCCTTCGGCATTTTCCCATGGCAAACACTGAAAATGCTTCCTCTAATTTTGAGCAAGGGAAGCCCTTACAGGCTTAAGTGGAGCACAGATTGTATTTATCCACTTCGTCAACAATAACGTTCCTCAAGTCCTCTGCCTCCTTCTGGAGTGCCTCCAAGTCTTTTATCCTTTCTTCCTTTTTTTCCGCTGCATCCAGAATCCTTTTCTCCAATTCTGAAACGACAATGATAAAGGGGGAAACATTTTAATGCTAACAAGCAATGAACACCTCTGTAATACAGTCAATTCCAAATGTAAACTGCTTCTTATGATCCTTTACCTTCAATTTCCTTCATTTTATCATCCACATTTTTAGCCAGGGTTTCTGCCTCTATAGTGATGTTTTTCAGAAGCTCGTTAGCCTCTTCATTAACGTTCTGGTTTGTGCTATTCAGTATTAACTTCTCAAACTGCTCTTTCAGTTCCTCGAGATCCTGCGAATGCAGAAAAGCAAAGCACTTTGAATAAGTTAAAGGCCAAAAACCACTTGTACAGTGCCATATATTTCATGTAGTTGTTTCATGTAGGATTTGTAAATTTAAACCTTCCCGGTTCATTGTTGTCTATCAATGACGCAATATCCGCACTGTCCTCGGTTTCCGCCTATAAATACTATGGCAACACGCGTGAAGAAATGCGGAAGTGCTAATTATTTATTGTGCATTTCCATATCATGCATCATGATTAAACTCTCCACAATCCCCTAAAACATAGATGTATACATACTGAGTCAAGAAGATATTAAAACAAATAAACGAAAACAAATATTGTCGTGGCGTTTACGAAAAGGAGGGATCTTCGCGAAAACCTCGGACTGAACAGAGTCCGTTCTCGCATGTTTTTTAATAGACAGGGTAAGCAAATGTATATTATTCCAACCCAGTCGCACGGCAGGTCGTGACAATATCACGAAATACGCATAAAATCTATTTATTCGTGTCAGGGTCACGAATATTTCGTTATTTTCGTAACTCCAGCACGAACGAAAAACTCTGATTCCATTGGAATGCGTCAGTTCGTGGTGGATTCACGAAAGTCGAGTAAGAATCGTTCCCGCACCACGAAAAAAACTTGTGCGACCGGGCTGATTATTCATTGTGTAAGTAATAGTCATGTACAGCTGGTTAGGTTATTAACCAGATATAAGTGAGCTTTCATCCATGAACGTGATTTGTGAAAAGGACATATCCCAGCGTTTCACCCTCCGTCATTGCGTCATAGAACGTCGCCTCTGTTATTGTTTTGAAAATGTGACCTCTAGTGTCGTAAACTTACATATTGTGCCTTTAAATGTGCTAAATACAACTGCACCCTCTTTTACAGTAGGTTGCTTTTAAACAGTAACCATGTTTGTACATCCAACATACTGCTTATTTAAATAAATATATGTATTTGTGCTCGTGAGACTTACCTTTTCGGTGTCTTTGGCACTGTCCAGCGCTGCATTGACAGCATCTTTGGCCTCCTTCCCCTGAGCTCGGTTCATTTCAGTCTTATTATTCAAGGCCTTGATTTCATCCAGTAACTTTTTGGCAGGAGTTGAATCCAAATTATCCTCAATATTTTTTAGTTTAGGTTCAGTCTGTTTAAAAGGAAAATATTGTTATAAAGCAGTTTATTAGGGCAAAAAAGTATAACTTATCTCTCGAAATAAGTGAAAATGCATTGAGTGTGAAACAACGAAGTAAAGAAACTTGCAGCAAACACCTCTGGAATGACATGAAGGTGAGTAAAAATTCCTTTAAACGTGAAAAAAAAAAAAACACATTACCTCATTAACTTTCCGATTGATAATGTCATTGTTTTCTTCAGCATCCTCCAGATCTTTTAATATTTTGTCATTGAGTTTTGCTGTATCATTGATTGATTTCTCTATCTCCCTCACATTGATAGCCTTGGTTCTGTTCCTGGTTATGCAACAACCAAACATGATTAGTAAGTCTGGTGTCGACAGGTTTAGCTTTATAAAACATAACGAAGTGGTAAAAACTACAGCTTTGACATGTTGACTTCATTACTGTAGCCTCACAAGATTTCTTGAGCCCTCTCCTTCATGTCTTCAGCATTTCTGGCTTGTTTTTCCAAATGCTCTAGATCATCATCGAAGTCTGTGACATTTGCCAGGGTCCTCTTGATGTCCTCTATCATGTCCTTGATCTCATCAGGAGATTTGGGCAGCTGAATGGACAACACAGCATTGGCCATTTTCTCAATGTCCTCTGGCTTCACCAACTCATCTGTTAAGGTACATTACATTTTACCATAATTTATCCCTCACACTAAGTCTATATGATTTTCTCTTCAACACAATAGGAGACATTTAGCAAAGTAAAGACAGGCTGAAAAAATGGAAAACTGTTTAACTGTAGTAAGCAGAAATACAGCAAGTGGTAGTCAAATAAGGAAGTCAAAGATGTTTTCGAACAGTTGGTTAGATTTTTGTATTTGCTATGTTTTTCTTTGACAACACCAAATACAAGAGAACAGAAACGAGGTACTGGATTTTTCCTCTGTTATTCACTGTGAGCACCACCGAGCGGTAGATGTATGTAAGAGCTTAGCCAGCTTTTTTCACAGTGTGCTGTTTTTCAGAGGAAAAGATGTTTTGTGAAACACAAGGTAAGTTCAAGTGTGAAGAAGATTTGAGAGCTATAGCTGACGGCAGGAATACAACTTAAATTTCAATCTGTTTCTCAATTCACATGCTCCAGAACTGCTTTTATGGTACATTTGTCATTGACCCTAGTCACTGTCTTCTTCTGTTGTGTGAAAAAGAGAAGCTTGGACCTTTGATTTTGTGCTTCCCAAAATGAAAACACTACTACTGGTGTGCCTGAGAGTGGCCTGGGGTGAGTAGACGAAATAACTATCCAGTTTCTTTTCCTGCCTGGATATGATCAAAGACCAGGCAAGCTTTACCAGAAGCTAGCAACCGACTCATTACATGCAGTACCTCTCAAGTAGTTCTTAAGCTTCTCAATGAGGTTCTTGGTGTCAATCTTTTCCTTCTCATATTTGTTCTTAGTCTGATTAATTTTATTCATTAGGTCCTCAGCTTGATCTTTGATGTAATTAGTCATTTGTGAGGTACCCATGAGCTGGAAATAGAAAACAGAATGATAATTAACGTTTACATGTAAAAGACAAAATTATATAAAAGTTTTGTGACTTATTTGCCAAAAGAAACAACCTTAAAGGATTAGTTCACCCTGAAATGAAAATTCTGTCATTGATTACTCACCCTCGTGTCGTTCCAAACCCATAAGACCTTCATTCATCCTCAGAACACAAATTAAGATATTTTTAATGAAATCAGAGAGACATCTGATCCTCCATAGACAGCAACACAACTGAAATGATCCCAGATCCAGAAATCTAGTGACAATGTGAAGTTGATCAGTGGCTCAACTTCAGTTTGCGATGCTACAAGAAAACTTTTTTTTGCGCAAAAACAACAACCAAAAAACATCATTAACTCAACCATTCTTGTCACATGAGTTATGTAGTTGCCAATGCAATTCATACGCAAGCTTAAACTTATTTAATGTAATCAGCCTAGTTTACATCCGGGGGAAAGTATGCACATGCACATAATCTACGGTTGTTTAAATGTAGGGCAAGCATATGCATGCGTTTTGATACTTTCCAAAATGGCGGAAGACGCAAGTCACAGCAGAAGAATGGTAGAGTAAATTATGCTACGCAAATAAAAGTATTCTCGTAGCATCGCAAAACTAAAGTTGATCCACTGATGCCACATGGACTGTTTTACCAATTATTTTGGATCTGGGATAATTTCAGATGTGTCTGTGGAGGGTCAGATGGCTCTCTGATATCATCAAAAATATCTTCATTTGTGTTCTGAAGATGAACAAAGATCTTACAGGTTTGGAACGATATGAGGGTGAGTAATTAATGACACAATTTTCATTTTGGTGTGAACTAACCCTTTAAGTTTCTATGAAGACCCTAATACTTTGAACCACAAGTTATAAAGTATTAAGGTACTTGACATGCCTTAGCATCAGCTTCTTTGAGTTTACTGCGCAGATCAGTGATGTTCTTCTCTGTCATCTCTGCGAGTTCGGAGGCATCGAGGCTGATGGGTAAACTCCCCGTACAGCCCGGACCCCCGCATGTCCCACATGAAGCGCCACCACATTTTGCCTTCTCACATTCTGCATCGCCTGGAGCCCCACAGACCTATGGCAGAAAAGTTGTCACTGCATTACACGTATACTTCTAATTCAAATTGTAGAATGAAGTTTTACTCTTCCTTCACCTCCTTGTTGAGATTGGCAACACTCAGAGCTTTCACTTTCCTCTCCAGCTTATCCATTTCTCCTATGCGACACTTTGCAAGTTCCAATGTAACATTCAATCTCGTCTTCCTGGAGGCATCTCTGACCTTTTTAGCTGCTTCCACTTTCTTCTCACTGTCAGTGAATTCTTCATAGAGCTTTTTGATCTTATTTAAAATATCTATAGAAATGACACAAACAGTAGTTGGATAATAGTTAACAATGCTTTTAAATGTCAAAATGAAGCGCTATAATGTTCACCGATTATGCCAAACCAACTTTTCATTTTGGTAATCTGACTCTTTTCATTTACAAACCATTAATAGCTTTTACATCTATCACTGGAACATCTTTTGTCTTCTCCCATAGATTCTTCAAGAGTCTGTTGAACTCAAGTCGGATATTGTCAATGTCAGTGTTGAGCAGTACAGTTGGATCAATAATGATTATGTTTGGGTCTATGGTCTCCGTTTCATTCCTGAGGAGGGAGTAGAAAGACATGTAAGATAAAAGTGGTCATCATACAAGACGACTGTAATCATTTCCAGTTGCGTCATCAAGATGATAGTCATTTTAAGTATATATTTGAAAAGAACAATGGATTTGGAATAAAAATTAGCATTGTGTGATTGACCCACAAATATAGTTCTTGTGTGAAATTATATTACCTAATGCGTGCCAAGAGCTCCTCTAGTCTTTCAAGCTCATCTTTGGCAGTCATGTTAGCTAGACTCTGTAGCTTCTCCAACAATTTTTTTAAGTTTTGTAGTTCAGATATAGGGCGATCATCTTCTGGACATGGCCTTCGAGTTTCTATCCTCTCAATATCTAGTCTAATATCTGAGACAATTTTCTCCCAGAGGGTGTAGCAGGCATGGCAGGGTTCACAGGCAGAAAAGTTTATGTCATGACCCGGGGCGCAGTCGTCACAGAAAAGGCCTGTTACCCCCGGCTTACACAAACATTCACCCGTGTAAGGATCACAAGCTGGATGAATGGTGCCCTCCATGTTACAGTCACAAGCTGAATGAAAGATGATATAATTTTGTTTTAGTCAGCAGACAATGACTTGGAAGAGAACAAAACTCAAATTAAATTAGCTTACACATGCACTGTATATCTGGGTTTCCAAAGTGATTCGGGCCACACTCGTCACATTTTCTACCTCCATACTCTGGCTGGCAGAAACACTGGCCTGTGATCTAGAAGGACATAAAGTAAAGGTGTGAAGCCCAAAAATGTGTTAACCATCCATGTGATGAAACACTTTTAAAACTGAATTGTATGAATGATTATTTAAACAGAAAATATTAACCTTGTCACAGATGTAGTTAAGAGCATGTTCTAGGTCACAATTACATGGACGGCACCCAGACTCCCCATCCAGGTTCCAGTATCCATCCTCGCACTCATTACATAGGGTTCCCTTGACACCTGTGCGACATGGACACTGGCCAGTTTCCTGGTCACAGAAACAGGGGCTTCCAACTGGACACTTTTTGTCATCTGTGCCCCTCCGGTCACAAGGACACTCTAAGTAGACAATAAAAACATGACATATGTTGTTTAGAAAGCCAAATAAAAACTTAATAAAGAATAATAAATATCTTTAGCAAAAACATTGTGTAATTTATGGGAAGCATTTTGTCCCCAATAAAAAAGTAGTTGTTATTTCTTTTTTTGATTTCATCAAAATGTCACACTGGATCTTACAAATAAAAATGGCAAACTTCTCTCTGGTGACATAAGCCAGTCATTTAGTCCACTTAAAGGGTTAGTTCACCCAAAATGTTAAATTCTGTCAAAACGCACCCTCATGTCGTTCCAAACCCATAAGACTTTCATCTTCAGAACACAAATTAAGATATTTTTGATGATATCAGAGAGCCATCTGACCCTCTATAGACACCAACACAAATGAAATGATCCCAGATTCAGAAATGTGGTAAAAACATCAGTAAAACAGTCCATGTGACATCAGTGGTTCAACTTCAATTATGCAATGATAGGAGAATACTTTATTTTTGCGCAAAGAAAACAAAAATAACATCAAATACTTAACCATTCTTCTCCTATGACTTGCGTGTTTTGCAATTGTAAAGAACATTACTGCATAAGCGTGCGCTTTCTTCTAGGCGCAAATAGCCACAGATTACACATGGGTGTACTTTCACCCGGATGTAAACAAGGCGGATTACTCTAAATACAGTAAAGCTTGCATATGTGGTGCGTTGAGCACGGCGGAAGACAAAAGTCACGGGAGAAGAGTAAATTACGTTATTTTTGTTTTATTTGCGCAAAAGTTTAAGTATTCTCATAGCATCGCAAAAGTAAGGTTGATCCACTGATGTCACATGGACTTTTTTACCAGTGTTTTTGCTACGTTTCTGGATCTGGGATCATATCAGTTGTGTTGGTGTCTGTAGAGGGTCAGATGGCTCTCTGATATCATCAAAAATATGTTATTTTGTGTCCAAAGACATGAGATTGAGTAATTAATGACAGAATTTTCATTTTTGGGTGCACTAATCCTTTAAAATTTTTATGTCTTCATACTGCAGGAACTGGGAACGATTTTATTTATAGGCTTAGCTCTTACTTCAGAGTAGGGTATAACCAAGTACTGCACAACAGGAACTACCAGTCATGTAAGTGTATGCTGTTTGGCTGAACTCACGCTGTATGGCACAAACCATTTCTAAAAAGCCTTGTAAACACACCGCTCTGGTGGCTAGTTTCTATAACTACTCATTGTGAAAGCCCCTAAAATGTTTACCATGTTGTCATTGCTTTGTAATTAGAAATAGGAAACAAGAAAAATTTGTTTCTCCATGGTTGTTATTTGGGCCACAATAACCATATTATAGCAATGTATTTTTTTTTTTTTAAACCTGTACCTTTGCAGTCTTGAGCGAGCGCATTTCCATAGTATCCACGTTTGCAGCTCTGACAGCGTGGCCCCTCTGTGTTATGTAAGCACCGCAAACATTCGCCAGTTACAGCATTGCATGCTTCACCATCACGAGGATCGATGTTGTTGTTGCAATAACACTCCACGCATCGGCCGCCTGGCAACCTCAGATCACCGTAGTAACCAGGAGCACAGAAGTCACAGTTTAGGCCTACAAGAGTAAGGTAAAATTTGTAATAGGTGTTTTTATTTTACAGTGTTGTATCTTTCCCTCATTTTACTATACTGTGTGTTACATTAAACAGATAGCAGATGGTTTTGGAAATGCTGTGTATGAAAGACTTAAAAAGGACCTGTATGTCCAGGCAGACATTCACAGTATGGGGCTCCAGAGTATTGATCTTTCTTGCAGGAAATGGCAAAGAAGCGCCCACTTCCATTCACATCTGGACACAAGCATGGCTCGCATGGCTGCCCAGAAACAGGGTCACCAACATAACCATCTTTACACCTGGAACAGAAAATTAGGCCATTAGCATCTTAAAGGGATATTTCACCCAGAAACAAAAACTCTTGTCATTACTCACCCACATGTCATTCCCAATCTGTAAGACCTTCATTTATCTTGGGAACACAAATTAAGATATTTGTATTATGACAACTGTCAGAAGATATTAGCATGGTAATAGATGTGAGAGTGTTCATTTATTTGGTCTTGGGGGAATAAATCTGCTATGCTGATTAATTGCTTTTGCTGTTGTTGTTGTTGTTATTTATTATTATTTTTTGCTGTATTTTGTTTTTTCAAAAGCAAAATAAATTGTGCACAAAAAGTATTCCTGAACCTTATGAAATTAAGGTTACACCACTGCTGTCACATTGACTATTTTATCAATATCCTTACTACCTTTCTAGGGCTTGAAAAAGTCAGTTGTGTTGCTGTCTATGCAGGGTCAGAAAGCGCTCAGATTTTATTCAAATATCTTCAGTTGTGTTCTGAAGATGAAGAAAGGTCTTACAGGTTTGGAATGACATGAGGGTACATAATTGTATTTTTTGGATAAACCTTTCAATGGTAAGCATTCAATTATTTTAGTGTAACACTAAATGAAGCAATATGATATCAAATCCTCTCTTGCCTTTCACAGTGGGGTCCAGTGGAGTGTTCCCTGCAGTCCAGACAGTCTCCAGTGCCCAGATCACAGATGTCACTCAACCCGTTGCATTGGCAACGTCTGCACAGGGGAAAACCGTAGTAACCAGGGTAACATTTAACACATCGACGACCAGTTACTCCTTCTCGACACGAGCACTGACCAGTTGTTTGGTCACAAAGCTCAGCAGTAGAGCCAGACGGATCACAGTCACATGCTAGAGGAGTCAATGACAAATAAGAATGTATTGCCTAAGGAATCTAGTTTAAGAAAAACACTATGTTCTAAGAACATTATGTTTGAATTCATATTTCATGTTTTTTATATATATATAAATAAATGATTATACCATGTTATTACTAAACAGGAGAATATGACTTACGCAAGCAGCCATCTGACCCAAGCCCATACGTCAGAGGAGTACAGGAATCACAGCAACGACCAATAACGTTGGGTTTGCATTGACATTGTCCACCAAATTTACTGCAAGATGAGCCATACGCTCCAATATGATGACAGTTGCAAGCTGTTGATTTACACAGATGCATACTGTTAATACAAAGTACCAATGCATCACAGAATTAAATACGTGTGTGTCCGTGATATAAATGTAGACGATACTCACACACTGCACCATTGTGAATGAAAGCTGACATACTTCCAATAAGCTTCTCACATACTTCAGGAAGAGTGTGCTGTCCTGCCTGTGCGCCCAGCTCAATACAGCGGTATTGCTGAAACTGAGCTAGATAAGACTGCGTGCAGAAGTTTGGGAGTGAGTCCACTTTGGGAATGAGGCCCATCTATGGAAAGTGAATAGGGATAAATAGATTTACTAAACAGAAAGTACATAATTTTCCAATGATCTTGCAACAACAATGGTTGAAATCTTACAGAGTCAATCAGGATGTATGAGCTGATCTGAGAGTCGGCACTAGGCATCCTTCTAAAAGTGATGTCCACATGGTATTTATTACCATCACTAAGGCATATTGGAAGATCCAGAGTGGCTGTTCTGTATCACAGAGTTAAATGTAGTTAGATAAGGTAGATCTTGACATGAAAAATGCTGTTCAATGTAGTTCATGTGATGAAAGCAACATTTGACTCCACTGACATTGGATTTTGTTCCAAATGTGTGATCTTCTTTTTGTACATACATTGTACAAAATGTATGTTCATTGAGTGAACAATACCCTTAACGGAATTAGCACTCAACAAAAACCTGTTAAATAGGCTATGCAAAAATCTCACCTTCCAGAGGCTGGAAGAGTAAATATTTTATCAGAAGGGTCATTCAGACAACGTCTATCCAGTGATCCAAAAGATACAACATTCACAATAGCTGTCCAATCATCAGTGGACTGCAAAGATAACATTTTGAGTACATAAATGTGAAATGGACCAAAACATTTCAAACAAGCAATGATATTCAAATATTTAACTAAAAGACTGGCTGACCTCTGGTTCATAGCGGATAACTACATAGTAGTCAAGAGTAGCTGGTATATTGCTGACAGTAAACCTAAGTCCAGCCCCATCCTGAACTCGCACAAAACCTGGTCCAGTCCAAGTGATGGGCTGATCTGGGGTGCGCTGCCGCAGGATGATCTGAAGAGGTGAGCCTGGTTCAAAGGGGATCGTCTTCTGCATAGGAAAGATGAAGCAGACAATCACATTTGGTGATAATATAACATGGACAGGTTGTTTATCCGACAGTTCAAACTTTACCTGGCCTTGTCTTCGTCTTCGAGTTCGCCGCTTCTCACGCTTGACCACCACAACCCTTCCATTACTGATCTTGAAGTCATAACCCCTCTGTCTGTAGTAGTGCTCACAGATGGGTAATGTGACATGGGAGTTGTATGGGGTTGGAGACGGTTCAGTTTCTTGATAAGGTTTTGGGGAGGGTTTGGGGGCAGAGGGGCAGAGAGGGAGCTTGGTTGGTCGCACAGGGATCTGTTCTGGGGGGTAGACCAATGGAGGGGCTTGTATAAATGGAGAAATTGCAAGCTGTGGAAGAAAAAGTGGAAATGACCCTAAGTCACGAGGGTCTCTTTATTCTTATGAATAATGAAGAATATAATTTAGTGCAAAAATCACATCCCGGTCTCACCAGAGGTGCTGAATATTCAGCCTCATAGATATAGAAATCAAGTGGGGCCAGGAAATATCCAGGGGCTGGCTCACTACATTTGGGGCCTACCATGTTAGGCCTGCATTCACACTGGCCATCCACTGAGGAGCATCTGTGTGAATATGCACAAACAGACTTGTAAACAATTAATCTGGGGCTAGTTTCAGAAAGGAAACTGTAGTATCATACTCGGTTCTCAATGCCCCTCCAATGTCACAGTCGCAGGGTAAGCAGCCATAGACTGTGTTTCCCAGACCCCAGTAACCTGGCTGGAATATTGGACAACAAAGCAGAACATTAACATTTCCAAGCATTAATGACAATTTAAGTTTATATCCATGTAGTCTAATAAAGAGGTTCAGCTCACCAGACACTGGTCGCACTGTGGGCCAAAAGCAAATGGCTCGCAGATGCATATTCCTGTTGTCTCATCACAAGGGCTGCCAGTGCGTATAGTTCCCATAAAATTACATTTACACACTAGACGTATAAATAAATGAATAAGGATCAGATAAAAGGATTAAGCAGATGCATACCTTCTGCAAGTAGAGGTAAATGCAAAAAGCCTTAGCTATTCAAACTCACTTTAACACCTTATCGAGTAAAAAATGCACCAGGTGAGTTCCATTCTGTTGGTGAAAGAACACTTACACTGACAGCCACTAGGGTCGTCCCGGCTGAACCCATAGAACCCAAACTTGCAGCGGTCACAGCGCTCTCCTTCTACATTTTGTTTACACACACACTGGCCAGTCACTGGATCACACAGACCACGGTCCACTGAGCCATCAGGATTACATTCACACGCTGGATAGGAAACATCAGAAAGATCAGGCCTTTCCTAATGGAAAATGTTGTACAACTTCTTGTTCAGACCCTAGTCATTTCTGGACTGGACTATTGCAGATATCTTTCTGACTGGATTTCATCATGAGCAATCAAGCTTCTACAAATGATTCAGCACGCAGCAGCTCCTGGTATTCAGTAAGCACAAAAGGCCCCATGTCACAACTCATTTTATCTCTCTGCACTGCCTACCAGTTTCGTCTCACATCATTTACATGATATTAATGCTTGCTTACAGATCAGCCACGGGCTCCGCACCTTTCTACTTCCACTAAATCCTACAACATCCCCTACAGAAACATAAAGTCGGTAAGTAAGTGGCGCCTTGTGGTACCATTGCAGAGACAGAAAATCACTTTTTGTTGGAATGATCTTTCCACCTCATCTCTTCTGGGAGGACTAAAATACATCTTGAAAAGTTATGTTATTTGCCTCTATATGATGAATGACTTCTTGGATTGCTTATTTGTTAGTCACTTTGGATAAAAGCATCTGCTAAATAAATAAATGTAAAAAAGTACATCATTCCAAAGTAATGGAATAATTATTTCAGAAAGCAACAATAAAAAACATCCAATAGAACAATTTCTTTGTGCATCTAGAGGATTTTATTGTTCGCCTGGTCACTCACGGATACAGGCATTGGGGTCGTCCATTGACCTTTGAGGGTCCTGGTAGTAATATGGCCCACACAGATCACACTGGGGTCCATCACGGTTGTTCCTGCAATCATCACACACACCACCACTAACCCCACCAGTGGCCAGATAGCGCGTTAGGTCAAAGTGACACTTCTCTGAATGACCATGGCAGTTACACTCTAAATCAGCGAAGGAAGAGAATCATATTGTTACTCCCAGTGTTAATAAGTTACTTAAGCCATTTAAAATGTTTTTTGAGTTTTAAACTATCAATAGTCTAGTTAAGTGTCACCTACTTCTGCAAACATCTGAGTCGGTTTTTCCACCTGGCCTCCAGGGGGCGTCATGGTAGAAGTCTTGACAGCGTTCACAGTTGAACCCTGCAGTGTTATGTTGGCAAACACATTTAGCATGTACCTTGAGCAAAGACAGAAAAAAGACATAGATAAATTCTTAAAACTAATCCTTTCTACTACACCGAAGCAAGACCGGTAGTAATTATTGCTAACTGAACAAAAATACCTTTAGGCATATTTTTTTAGAAATGGAGTAAAAAACAAAGAATGTAATACTTCCTGGATGGGAAATAAACTGTTTCAAACAGTTTTTTTGTATTTTGAGCATAATATGAGAGATTAAGATCTCTTCTGAAAATATTAAAGAAGATATGTAGGAGGCTATCTGGGCTCAGGAGAAATGTATAGTCTTAATTTATCTCAATGCCGTCTAGGAGAAACAGTCCATATGCTGTATTAAGGAGGTCTCAAATGTGCCTTTTCTTTCTAGCTGGAGTATGCTCACCATTCCAGGCTCACTGAAGGTATCTCCACGTGTGCCATCCACAGGAATGCACTGACTTGCGTGACCATTGCAGAAGCAGCTCCCCCGAACCACCATCTCATAGAGGGCATAATAGTACTTGTCCTCCGGGTTCCTCCTCCGTCGAGTGAGCAACGTGTCGCCCAGGGTGATCAAACGAGTAAAGTTTACTCTCAGATTCGTCAGGGTGATCAGCTCTGAGGACCATAAGAAGTATTGTTTTAGAATATATTGACAGCGTATCTTGTTATTGATATTAGATTTTTAATTTATCAATATTGGCTGTTACATGAATAACTACTGTATTGATATCGTCCAAAATTTAGAAATAAGTGCATTAGTTATGATCTTGAAAAAGAAAAGCAGGTGCGAACCAGTTGAACAAACTATGTTATGACAAGTTTGAATAATGTACATTTTCTTTACAGTGAGTTTTTCAAAGCTCACAATGAGCTCATCATTAAGATATTGAGGTCTTTTGCTTGTTGGACATGCCTTTAGGCATCAAGTTGGCTTGACATTTTTATTACTGTCATATTTCTAAAAGAAACAAAACATCTTCAAACGAGTCATGAACCTTGTATAGTAGGGTCATAAGGATCATGGATGTCAAAACTGGGATCCAAGGCTTTCAACACCACCTGGATGAAAAGCAAAGTTAGACTGAACCTGAAATATATGTTAACAAGTAATTGAATAGATTGGATTAGTTCAGGATTCCTCTGTGATTATACCTCTCCTTCGGTGGACGGCTCTGCTCCAGAGTAGCGACTATCACAGATAAGGTCAGCAATGCTGTCTGCTGGCCCCTCAGAGACACCGGGGAAAGAGCTAGCACAGTCCTCCGCAAAGTAACGGAAAATCTTCCAGGTTCTCCCGAAGTCTTTTGACCTCTCGACCAACATGGCAGCAGGCCTGAAACTCTGTTTGAGAGCATTGGTTATCAAATAAAATATTTTTGTATTTTGCATAAGTTTTTAAATGAGATACATGGAAAGCATTGAACGTACCTTGAAGGTCAATACCAGATGACTAAACTGAAACATTGATTCCAGATCCAACTGAATGCTGACTTCATGCACACCTGGAATTTTTTAATTAAGCAAAATTAAGTCAAAATTCGGGGTACCGGCAAATTTTTACTTAAATGAAGGTCATGCAAAGAAGGTAGTTTGAGGAACGCACCATTCTCGGACTGCCACCAGCTCATCTTGCGTTCAGGTTGGAATGTGGTGATGATGTTCTCTACGCGGTGGCTGTTGGGATTGTGGTGGAGACCGTAGGGGCTCCTGGAGTCACAGATGAAGCACTTGCGTTGATTCTGAGTTTTGAGATAAAGGACAATAATGTCTTTTAAATGGCAATAGGTAATAATTTTAGTGTGATGAACAATGTTGCTTATTAGACTCTTGTGTGCCTGTGCTGAATGCTTTCATATATTTTGTAGGAGGCATGGCTTTGGAGAGTGATTTGCAGGAAAGCTTTCAAAGCTGGCTTACTATTGCTAGCC
Source organism: Enteromius paludinosus (assembly GCA_032361165.1). Classification (NCBI taxonomy): domain Eukaryota; kingdom Metazoa; phylum Chordata; class Actinopteri; order Cypriniformes; family Cyprinidae; genus Enteromius; species Enteromius paludinosus. Next base: position 11,448,151 of record JAUMHQ010000094.1, on the reverse strand, counting down.
TCACTAGACTCACCCTTCTTTTAACTACCACACTGCAGTGCATTCATTGGAGAAATTAACTAGCTGACTGTTTCCAGAAACTGTAGTAACTTTCTTGCACATGTGTCTTTCGAACCATGTTGATTGAACACTATAGCAGGTTGTTAATGACATCGAGTAAGGGGTGGAGTAATACCTTTCGCTAATAAGCATTTTGAGATCAAATTAATGTCTAATTATAGTTGTGAATACCAAGCATGGCATCTGTGGACTACTTTGATAAGCTTTTTTTCTCTATTGTTTTGCTGTCTTTCCAGATTTTTTATTGAATCATATCTTGACAAACTAAAACAGTTCACAATTGTTGTTGGAACTATGGTTTTGTGAAATACAGAATGTTGGTAATGATCGACCTTGCAACCATAGTTGCTTAAAGGCCTAAGGCTCGTTCACACCAAGCACGATAACGATAAAGATATAGTTCTAAAAATCGTTCTCAATGTTAAAGAATAGCAGCGTCCACACCACAACTATAACGATAAAGATGTCACGGGCAGGAAGCAAGGAGAGGTTCGAGTTCATTCGCAAACTGTTTATTTACAACACAGAGCAGAATCAGACAGGTTTACAGGGTCATTACCAGCAATCGTGAGCATCAGAGGTGAGGCGAGAGAGTAGTCAGTGTCTCTGCAATAGTTGGCAACAATAAATACAATACGTGGGGCGAGACAAAGGCGTAATCCGGGGAAAGCAGAAGTGGGCAGCGATTAATCCAAATAAACACACAAGAACACGGGTGGGAAAACGAACGGGTTGACAGTGCTAATGGACCATGACAACTAGGGCTGTAACGATACACCAAACCCACGATTCGGTTCGTATCACGATTTTAGACCCACGATTCAGTTCGTATCACGATTTTTTGTCGTGGGGGGTGGGAGAAAAAAACGATTTTTCAAAAAACAATTTTCGCCCGGCTTGGTAATAGATAACGGGGCTCGAGCACACTGAGTAAATACTTGAACCCCTCGTTATCGACAACCAAAAATGGTTGCATATCTATGGCGGCAAATCTATGCCAGTAATACGCGAGCGCACCCCTGATGCTGGCGCGCGAGTTAAATCACATACGCCAGAGGAAAACCGATCTACACGCAAAAAAACGGGAGCCGCGAGCTCATTTCAAAACCGTGATGAAATGTCATCTTCGTGCAATTCAAGGTAGTCACGGGTTGTGTCGAAATGCACGCTTATCACACCGGCGACACAGGATCGTGGATCTGAGTGTCGCGATTTCGGTTTCATATCGTGTATCATTACAGCCCTAATATATATATATATCGGCAAAGATAAATGATGACATAGAAGAACCACGTGAATTTTACCATTTCTAAAAACTGCTAGGTAACTGTTGTTTTTCCACATATATACACAAGTCTACTAGAGCCACTAAAAAATGTAATTGCGACTTTTAACCTCACAGAATGTTTTCTCGCAATTCCAAGTTTTCCTCATTGCAATGTTTTTTTTTGCAGATTGTGAGATATAAACTTACAACTGTAAGACAACTCCAGAATTGCAAGCTGACTGATTAATTTCAACTTGAAAAAAAAAAAAAAAAACGGAAGGAAAAAAACTGAAATATAACAAGAATTTCAAGCAGCACGCCTTGTACTTTCATTTCCTTATTTTCATTCACCAGTGTTTTTATCTGTCACTACAGACGAGATACACTTGTGTTAAACCACATTCCATATCACAACGTTTTCTTATCTGACCAAGCTTGTGAAGACGGCGGCTCTCAACACACTCATGTCAGTCCCTCACCTAGATTTGGAATCCTGCAAGAGCTTCTGGATATCCACCTCCTGTTTCTTTAGGTTTCCAAACGATGACTGAAGTGTGCTGGAGCCGGAAGCCCCCATATTAATGGTCCCCGCCCCAAGTTCTGCTGCAGCACTTCCACTTTTGTTGTCCACAACTTTGCCACTATAGGTCAAAAAGTCTGTTTCAGACACAGCTGTGAACAAAAATAATAATGTATATCAGCTCTCCCAAACACATGACACCTTGTTAAACACAAAACCTCCTGGTTTTAAATTACACACACAAATTGTTTGGGGAACAATTTTCACATAGAGAAATTTGATACTATAGAAACATACACTTGTAGTATATGCCAAATCAATATTTGCTTAAAAAACTGTTTGTGCAGATATTCTGAAATAAATGGACACTTAAGTGTACTTGAAGAGTACATGTTCCTTAACATACTTTAGTAAACTTTTAAGGTGCATTTTGTAGTAACGTCAAATTACAAGATTTACATTTTAATTAAATAATCGCTGTAATATCCTTTGTTGAGCTGTTTTATGTGTTGACTACTATACTAAATAAGTACTTGATTATAAGGGTACACTTGTTACAGTGCAATTATACATTTATTTTAAGTACTGAGTACAATAAATAAATAAGATTACATGTACTTACTATATGGTTAGAGTTAGGATTAGGGTTTGACTTAAGGTTACTTAAATGTAATTATGCATCATTTTTGAACTTATAGTAGAAAGTATGTAAACCAAGGAGCTTAAAATAAAGTGTAACCGCAAACTGCAAATTTATACCAATGTGTTATTAATTACAAATACATTTAAAAACTTTATACAACAGAAATCACATATAAAGATGCACTTAAGTCCTGCTTTAAGTGGGTCACACAAACACCCTAAAGTTGAGTAAACTGCCTTTCATTTAAATTGAAACATACCTGTAAGTATATTAATTGCCATTAACATCCAAAAATGCAACATTTTATTCACAATTAAGGACTACTAATATATATATATATATACACACACACACACATTTAATTATTATATTTAATTATGTGTACTTTTATTCGCACTTTAAAAGTAATAGATTAATGATAATTCCAAACTGTCACACAGAATGCCAGAAAAGTCGCTCTGTCTGTACCTGGATTTATGGGATCTCCAACAAGAACATCATTTAGTTTGAAATCTGATATTAGGTACTTGGGGTTTTGCCAAAACCAGTAGCGGTTTCTCTTGATGACCAGAGCCAGAGGAGCGAGACCATCCGAGTCATTCAGACGGGACACTGGGATCAGGGAACCATCGGTGTCAATCTCAGAGACCAGACTCTTAGTGGCTTTCGCAAACATCATTTATCTTGACACAGGCATAAAACACACAAAACTGTCATAAGTGTATTTCATTTTTAAAGAAATGCAATCTTATATCTTAAAACTTTCATCAAGTATCATACTGTAAAAGTATCAAGGGATTATTTTAAGTACCTTGGAATATTATTTCACATAAATATTCATTACTTTATTTTACAGTGTCATTGTTTCACGATATATGTAAACTACTTAATACAGTAATAGCAGTAAATTATACACAATGACAAGAGATAAATCTATAATACAGGTCCATTAATATTACTCAATATTTAAGTCTATAAACAATAATAATATATAATCGTTCTGTGCCATAGTATTACACCCAAATGTAACACATGTCTCATGTAAGGGCATGCAATTAAATACTTTATTTCAAACACTGGTCTCGCTAGAGCTGTGATGTACAACAAGCACATTGACTGCGATATATTAATTTGACTCAGTGTGTTGTACTGTAACAGCAATATTATGATTCATATTTCCGTAGTTTTTATTATCTAACCCATACCTATACATAATTTAGTGTTACACTGACACTGTGACACCGAATAACTCATGTGTCTCGTGGTGCCAAAGGGTAACGTTTCAATGTAGCGACAGAAACACTTATTGAAATCCTTTCTTCTCTTCATAACGTAACAAGTTTGACAGGAGTGGACTGACTTAATGCTAAAATAACCAGCTTTGCAGGAAATAGAAAGACCTCGCTCTTACCGGCTCTTGCTCTCGTCTCTTCTGTTTGAAGACATCTAGTACCGCCACAACAACTGAAAGAAAAGCACAGAGAGTGGCACGGTTTTTTGCTTAGCCCCGCCCCCACACATTCCATTGGCTCACTCCTAGACGACGAATTTTCATTCGCTGCACAGGTTGTCAATCAAAGCATCTGCCTTCTTATCTTTTGAGAGAGGGCGTTGTTCAAGTTGTTTACAAGTTGCCACTGAGAGAGAAATACATTTTGCGCTTAAGTTGCAATAATTGTGTTTAATTGTGTCCCAGACAGTCATTAACATCTTTTCGTTTTATCTAACGTAGGTCTATCTTGTCCTATATGTCTTTCTGGAAAAAGCAAATCCCATGAAACCGTTTCTTTATTTTTATGTAAAAGAGAGCAAGGCTTTGAGTATCTTGTGTGGCTCACAGCAGGGAGGTACAGTCTGAGGGTAAGAGATAATGTCTGTCACACTAACTGGTTATGTCAGTATGTAAGCACGTTTGAGACACAAACATTATGTAAGTCATAATAATGAGATACTTCTCAAAATTACGACTATCTCGTTATATTGAGAAACTTTCTCGTAATAATAACTTTTATTTTTAATATTGACTTAGGTTCTCATAACTATGAGACAATTTCTCGTAATTATGACTTAGTTGCTCGTAATAATGAGAAAATTTCTGATAATAATGAGAAACTTTCTCGTAATAATGAACTTTCTCGAAATGATAACTTAACCCACGCATGTGCAATGCATTATGGCACTCTATAGCGACATCTGCTGGTCAAAGCCATGCAGGAACCCCGCAAAACATTGCATGTTGGGTAATCTTAGTACTGTATATCATCTGTCATTAAATGGCATGTAGTCTTGTTAATTTGTAGCATTTACCAAATTACTCTGTCAGAGAGTTGGCTTCAAACATTCCAGACTAATATTTCAAGGTGTGACCAGGCTGTTTTAGGTCCCCATTGACTTCTATACTTGTGTTCGGCAGAACAAAGAAATTCATACATGTTTGGAACCTCTCCAAAGTAAATTCAAGAGTTCGCGCTTCCTCATAATCAAGAAGGATAAAGTTTAGCATATGTGGCGTACTGTCCGGGGGGGCGAGCCGGGAGGACGGCGGACACCGAACCCTAGAGGCTTGAACCCTGGCTAGGGCTAGAGCTCGGCGTCCG
>JAUMHQ010000094.1:11429747-11442964 GCA_032361165.1 Enteromius paludinosus | reverse complement strand
TTTGTGGGAATGAGTCCATGAAAACAAACACAAAACATAGAAAGTTCGCTGGGTGCTGGAGTGCCATCCCCTGAGCTGGGCTGGCACATCCAGCTGATCGCTACAAGAGGACGTTGGAAATCATTTTCAGAACTATTTTTTCCAGCTGATGGATGCTAGAAACATTGACAATCAGAATCAATCCTGCTATCACAAGCTTGAGAATTTAAAGTGGTAGACACGCTTGAGCTTATAACAAACAGAAGATATTGTTTGCTGGTGTGGATGCAAATATAGTTATCGTTATCTTTACAGTTATGCTTGGTGTGAACGGGCCTTAACTCCAACCCAAAATAGACATTTTGTCATTAATCACTCACACCATGTCGTTCGAAATCTGCAAAAGCTTTCTTGTCTTCGGAAGACAATTTTAAATATTTTAGAGGAGGCTTGTCACTGTCCCATTGACTGCTTGTTAAGGTCCAGAAAAGTATGAAAGACATCATCAGAATAGTCCATCTGCCATCAGTGGTTCAACCGTAATATTATGAAGCATCAAAAATACTTTTTGTACGAAAAGTATTAAGTATAAAATATAAACATTTTATTTGATATTTTTTTAGCTGTTTTCGTACAGAAAACGTTGTTTTCACAGATTTAATACTTCCCTCATGAACTCACCAAGGAGAGTAAGGGTGAACGGCAGGATTTTAATTGAATGAGGACTTATATTTCAGTCTGTTCTTCCCACAAAACCAGTGAATGCTTTCAGAAGACTTGGAATGTAGTGCAGAGTCTTATAGACTACTTTTACTGGGTTTACTTTGCAGCATTATAGCTGCAGGCGTCATTCTCTTTTATTATATTGAAAAAACCCACCGGGATGTTCTTCCAAAAAAATCCACCTTTTGTGTTTCACGGTAGAAAGAAACTTCTATGGAACAACATAAGAAAGTGAACAAATAAAGATGAGCGAATGATTCTTTTAAAAACGGCATACAGCAGGGAGTAAGTCGCAGAAGCTCCTGCAGTAATGTATTATTCTATGTAATTAGTGTCTCCTGGCAAAAATTCACAAGAAATTCCTCAATATAGTAGGTACAATGAGGGGGAATAAGCGGGGGTACGTCTTTGTTGCAGGCATGTATGAACAAGAGCTGTCCATCACATCAATAATCTCATTTTAACACCGACCCGAAATGCATTCAGTGTTTTTACAGCTTCCTTTTATTTATACCACTTGTTATTGGAAGCACAATTGCGGTGGGCTCTTTAGGCCAAGAAAAGTAGTGTAAATATCCAGAATGATTGCTGAACGACACACCCACATACCAGCTTTATCACCTGTATAGACAGGGCCGGGGAATGAGGCGGGAGGAAAGGGGAATATGGAAACAGGCATAAATTAGTCTTGTGGCAGGGAAGAGGTAATGACCTATACGACAGCTCAGGGAGGCACATCAGAACTTGTCTTTAGTATGTATTACCCAAAGGGTCAGCCAGAGTGCTGTCAATCCACAACAGTGCCGTCTCTTTAATCTCAATGTGAGTGCTAAAAAAAAAGACCACTTTGGGATGGAACTGTATTCTGGGTAGTTTGGATTGGTAGATGGAAGATGTTTTGCGAAAACTGTATACAGAGTCCTGAGGGAAATGCATATGCTTGAGGGTTCAAGGACTTGGGAATTTACGACTTGAATTTATCATATTTTTTCAAAGCGTGGTACTAAAATCCAAAGAAGCTTTTTTTTTTCCTGCAAACCCAGCAAGCCATGTACTTTTCGAATCTGCTTTCGTTTCTGGTTTAATACTCTGAAGACATACATATTTGAAACCACATCACTGGCGCCTCTTGAAGTGTTGTGCATTTGAAAACTGACCTCTAGGTATCCCAGGATGCAATAGTTTTGTGGTCTGTAGAGTCCACAGGTTGAAGAAGCCCTGAGCTGGGCGGCACGGCCCACCATGAGGTCACCGAGGTTAGGATAACATGAATTCTCCACACACTCGTCCTGGAGGTGGACTGGAGCTGCCATCACTAAAAAAGTTCAGTTCAACCAGGTTTCACATTAGATCAACTTTAAGTAATAAAGTACAAACTATTCTCCAATCAAATGCTTTCTAGATAGAGAATGCCCCTCTCCTCAATTAACCAGCTATCATAAGAAAGCCAAGTGGCTGTTTAATAAAGGGAGGAGCTTTGCGACATGCCACTCCCAAACTTCTTGTTTTGTAACTTCAACATACTTCATATACGGCAAAAAAATGTTTTCAGTGGACATTTTTTTCAAAATTGGTTTTGCTTGGGAAAAAATGACAATATATTGTTGCGTTTTTCAGCAACAGCACATTTTTTCACGAACAATTTGTGGACAGATGTTTTGTGCATTAAATCTCAAATGCACAAAAAGAAAAATTCTTAGCAATCCCTTCTTAATGGGCACAGATTTGCAAAAAAATTACCATAATTTGTCAATTAATTAATTAATGGACAGTTATATTATGTTACACCTCAAATAGGCTCAGCCTCATACGTCACGCCCACTGAGCGTTGGATAAACGTCTGATGCATATGGTACACTTTTCTGGAAGCACTTAAGCATTGTCAAAGTCGTCATCTGATTGGTTAAATTTGAGTGGATGTCCGGGGGGAGCGAGTGTCGCGTTTATTTATATCCTGCCTGACTTGTTGCACACTGTTCTGTTGTTGTGCCCCCGAAAAGTGACGCTGAAGGAAACAAACTGTGATTGGTTTTTTGACATGTCCGTCAAACGGCCTTATGGGCGGGCCTTGCCAAAGAAAGCAGCTATGAATTCCAGACCTTCAGTCAGTCTGAAGGTCTGGCTACGCGAGACTACACCTCAAATTACAAGGAAATTTATGGTAATTTTAATATCTGGCCAGTGCCCAAACGCATTTTCTAAAATGTCCTGAATATGCAGATAATATTCAGCTTATATGGACTGTACTCCTCTGACTTAACAAAATAAACATCTAAATTAGTGCTATTAAATTTTAAATCGCGATAATATTTTACATAATGTATGTGTGTATACTCTGTATATTTATTATGTATATATAAATGCACAACCATGCATAAATATTTAAGAAAAATATGTTTATATATTAAATGTATTTATATATAAAATATGGATTTGTGTATAAATATGTATTTATATGTAAAATATCAGTTATTTGAATATAAATATATACTGTACATGTGCATATTTATATAGTATACAGTACTCATACAGTAGATATATTATGTAAATGAAAACTTTTACTTTGGATGCAATTAATTGCTATTAATCGTTTGCTAGTACTAACCTAAATATAAACCTTGAAACAAGTTTTAGCAAACTTTTCTCTAAAGGTTTGAGTTATATACAGAGACAACTTGTGCTTGTTAGAGGATTCAAGTGTCAACAAGTGTGGAAGAAAATTCAATCCAAGTGTGGCAAGTGATCACATGTTCCCTGTGATGGGGCTCATCGGGTAATTTCACTGTCAGCTTGCAGCGATGTCAAAGACTTCAGCAGACTTACAGAGGAGCAGGAACGCCGATGTCTCCAATCGGATGAGCATAGCTGGACCTATAGGACAAACAGGTGTGTGAGGAGAGAAAGAATGAATGAATGAATGAATGGAAGAGAAGGAATGTGATACAAAATCAATGTGAGAAGTATGTCACAGTAAAAGCAGAATGCCTCAAGGTTTACCACCGGTTTCATTAAAGCAAAGCTGTCAAAACATTTTTCTCATTGAGCATTCTGTAATCAAGTGTCAAGTACAAGTAATCAGATGAACACCTATGATTTAAAGGCTCTCAGGACTGACGGAGAGCATCTTGACTGCATTTATCACCACTTTATCTTAATCAGAATTCATCTGGAGATCTGTTTTTTAGCATTTTGCAGGATTTCGGCATCATTAATCATACAGATAGATAGGATTTTTGGGAATGTTTTTTGGTTGTTCGCTGTAAAATCTGGGTCCTGAAGCAAACACCTACTGACATCCATTACCTTCAGTAGTGTGAGAAGAGCCTGTAATTCGATCAGTTTCAGTATGTCTATGACACAAAGAGGAAGAGTCTTTCTTTTACATTATTGTATACTATAATGCGCTAGTCCAGTTTCATTCAAGACAAGCCACGATGTATTTACGTGACAACAGCTCTGGGAGTGCAGGTTCTGTTAAAGTCTTACTTGTGATAAAACAGCCAATTGAAAGCATGCAAGAACTGGACAGTCATTAAAGTATCAGATTTGCATTTAAGCAATGCAACACAGCAGAACAAAACTCCAAAATTGTAATATAATATTACTTATTTTATCTGGCCTTATAGTTTTGTTAGATTTTTTTATTTATTTTTTAATTTCTCTCTCTCTCTCTCTTATTATAAACGGGTCAATTACATTAAGATGTCCGCAACAAAAGAAATTCTCAAAAGTGATTTTATGTCCATAGAAAGCACATTAAATATGAGTAAAGTGTCTATTTGTAAGATTTTTGGACAATAAAATGTCAAAATCTTGTTAAAATCATTCTGACTTGTACATATTAAAATATATTAAAGAATAAGGAAGCATATTCAATTTTATTTAGTTTTAAATGAGTAAAAACATTACAAGTAAAACTAGTATTTGGGGTGAATAGATTTTTGTTGTAAATATGCCTGGCAAAATTGTTACACTGAATGACATTTCAGTGGGTAAATTTAATAAATCAGGGAAAAATGTGTGATTTTTTTTTTTTTTTTTTTTGGCTCAGAAAAACAAAAACAAAATTGCAAGGAATTTAAACAGAAAACTTTTATTATTTTTGGTGGGAAAACAGAAACAATTCAAAGCAATATTACACTTATTTTAATTATTATTTTTTTGCTAAATCCTTTTACGTCTTTGAGCCATATATGTATGTCATATCAACAAAATTGTGCTAAAATGTATATAATAATACTTATTTTATCTGAATAGGACAGTTTATCTCTTACATATGATAGTAATAAATAAATAAATACATTTTAGCACAACTTCAATTATCTTTATGACGTGTATATATCATTATATTACATAATATATATATATATATATATATATTATATATAGAATTTTACATTGTAAATAAAATACAATATTAGTTTCTAAACCAAACCAACTACATACAATATTACAGAAAATATTGCAATATTAATTGTTATATTAAAAGTAAAGTAAAATGAAAAAGCAACATTTTTTTTATATATTTTCTAACACTGAGTCAAATAAAACATTTGATTCTCTATAAACTAATGCTGAATTTATCTGATTATTTTAACCACAAACGATCACAAAAAATTAGCCCAAAACACTTTTTTTTTATTTTGTACAAATACACACAACATCCCACAACTGTACAACCAAGAACTCATTACATCAGCTGTGACAGAATATTTTCCACACATACCTCTGCAGATGAAGACGAATAGCATGTGGTTGGACTAGACTTGACTGAACAGCTTCGGCTTCTACCAAAAACGATTCATCACAGTCCAATGCTCTTAAGAGAACAATAGAGCACAGACTTAACACTTTGCATCTCACTATTATCTTAATACCACGGCACAGCTGGTTACACAGAAATGACCAAACACTCACACACCATCACTTCCAGGCGAGAGAGTTTGAAGGGGTCTTCTGCTGATGGTCCCGGGCTTGTGTGCTGCCAGCGAAGGATTGTGAAGTAATAACTCTGAAAGCTGAAGCTTGTAAAGACACACCTGAGCTCCCGAGTGTGTGAGAGAAGGAAGAAAAGCCCCAAGGCTGTGTGAGGGAAAAAAGGATTATGTTGCATTGAGAGTTGATTTATGCTTGTCAGGAGAAGGAATGATGGCTGGATTCATTACGGGACATCAGAGTGTTATGTATAAATGTGTTTGACAAGCACCACGGGTTTACGCTTCATACTACTGCTTCAGAAGGTGTGTCTACTAAAAATGCATTAAAAATGAATAATTGGGAATATATATGGACTACTTGATGAGGGAATGAATATTCAGGACATCTCTCAGGAATCATGAATGAAAAGTAAGTTGAAAACAAGAAGCCCAAAAGCACCAAAAGATTCAAATAAATTATTTAGGGACTGTTTTGGGTGCCTATTTGATGTCTGCGTCCTGAAGCAAAAACCTAAGTTGGCCCTCATATTTATAGTTATTGTTCTAGCACCAAATAATCAAACATAAATGTAAGATATGATAGTAACAGATTTAATTTAGCTTTAATAGTTTTTTCTCCTGGTGCTAGTCTGTTTTGTTTCTGCTAAAAAGAAAAAATGTTACTGCTTTTCTTTTTCAGTTTGTGTCTGTAGATATTGTGATGTGTTAGTACCCTTATGAGGGCTTTTCACACTTGAAATTGTTAACCCTGGTTTACCCTAAACCCCGGAACAACTGTAATCATGTTTCACACAGCTCACACAGTAAAAAATGGCTGTGATTTTAACAGTAAATGGGAAAAAACTGTTAAATGGGTAACTGTAAAATTTACAGGGAACAAATGACTGACATTCCCAGAATTCCCTTTATTGCATTTCAAATTCGTAAAATTTTTAACACCGTAAAACCTAAAACGTTTTTTTTTGTATTGTCACATTCCGGCAACAACAGCTACCAGTTTTTTTACCGTACATTTTTACAGTGCTCATGCTAAACCTGGAGTTAAATGTTAATCCTGGGTATTCATCAATAGACGCTTCACACTGTACATTCCTAAACCCGGGTTAACGTTCTTATTTACATATTTGTGACTTTTTTTTGAGACTTCTGAGTCTTCATGGAGAGCGCAGGTCATGGGAGCACGAGCATGGAACGCTGGCTACAGATCGCTTTGAAAACAAGGAGAAAGCGGCATACCTAGGGTGAATTTCGTTTCAATTTGTTGGTATTTCCAAAGACTATAGAGTACCCAAGACGTGTCACTCGTATAGTTTTGAACGGGGGGAAAATGCAATACTTCAAATGGCTGATCAATCCAACACAATCTCACAAGCAATTCGTACGAGGTGCCAAATTTGTGCCAATTCGTACTAATTCGTACGACCACACTCGTACGATTTTGTATGATTTGTCTAAAACCATGTGATGGGTAGTTTTAGGGGCGGGGTTATGTTTAGGTCATTCGTACAAATTCATACGAATTGGCGTCTCGTTAAATACGTACGATTTAGAAGAAATCGCATGAATTCGTACGAGTGAGGTCGTACAAATTCGTACGATTTAGCCACCTCGTAAAATATGTACGAATTGCCGTGAGATCAGGTTGGATCAATCACAGGAAGCCTCGCCTTCTGAATAAAATAGCAACCGCAGAGCCGCTGAGAAACCCAACAGCTGAATCCGAAATCGCATTCCCTATACAGCATGCGAGGCGAGTAATATGTCTGAATTCATAGTATTCGAAAACAGTAGGGGAGAAGCACCAGGATGACCTACTGCTTCCACCCGACTTCTGCAGTATGCATATGATGGACACTTTACTATCCCATAAGGCCACGGGAGAGGACGCGTCATATTCATAATCGAAAAATGGCGGAAACCGGAGGCGCGGCTCCTGCAGTGATACGGAGAGACACAGTGGAGACAAATTTATTGAATAAAGTCATTTTATTTATTTTCTTTGCGTCGCTTCATAAAATACAGATTGAACCACTGATGGCACTTTGACAGTGTTTATTTTGTGGCAGTCAATGGGACAGACACAAGCCCCCTGGTTTTCATCCAAAATATCTTAAATTGTGTTCAGATGACAAACTAAGCTTTTACTGGTTTAGGCCGTCATGGGGCGATTTATTAATGACTACATTTTAATTTTTGGGGTGGAGTAACCCTTTATCTGATGTGCTGTGGATTATTGTTACGTTTGGACTATCATTCTGACAGCACCCATTCTCTGCAGAGCATCCATTGGAGAGCAACTGATACAAAAGTCATCTTGTACGGTCTGAGGGTAAATATTCAGTAAATTCTCAATTTTGTGTAGACTATTGTTTGAAAGACATCAACATTTGACACTTTCATGGCTTGAAAGTAAAACTAAATATATTACATTGTAACAAGTATGCATTTTCTCCTAGTTTTCATGAGGGTTAAAAGGTCAGCCCAGGGCAAGAGAACATGACTCGCAAGTGGTTTTTTTTCCAAACGCCGTAATATTGGCAAACACAACACAAACGAATGGTTTTCTTGATTAAACGCACAAAAAAAAGATGCTCTATTTTAATATAAAAACATCAGTGGTCCTAAAATGTCACATATTTGTGTAAACTCATGCAAATTCTTAGGTTACAGATGCATAAAAGACCCGGTATTCATCCCATGCTTCAATTTACACATCTCTATCAAAAGCACTACTCACATGTAGGACAGGAATCCTTCAAACATCACCTTCTTTATTGCCACAAATTACTGCGCGAATGAAATTAACGCCAGTGGCTGCGGCACAGATACCGATAAACACAGCGCATCTGGCCTGCAAATCACAGAGATACATTTTTAAACTTTCCAAAGGCAGATTTTTATGATCTCCGAGTCAACAGCTGTGGTTAGAAAGTGCATACCAACCAAGCCAACCCATTTGTCACTCCCTCGAGGCTGTTTTTGGCATCTCTAGATATTTACAGACCCAGACAAAATGCAAATGTATCCATCAAAATCTTTGCAGCTAATCTTCACCGAGCCCGACATGTCTGGAATGTAAGTAAGGGATTAAATAAATGCACTGGTCCTGTTTATCAGTGCCATTCATTTAAGGTAATGTTGACCAGCGCTTCAAATCATCACACGTTATTAATCAGATTACATATCCGGCTTGCCATGAGTTTATTAGTCTTTAAACCACTGCTTTGCTGTTGTTTGCTGTCTCGCAGTTAGTCAATTATTTGGCGATGTTGTTTGGAATATGTTAAAAGGTTTTAGACGTTTTTGCGACGTGATTCTCTCATCCTGTTTTAATGCAAAAGCACTTTTGATTACCAGCTCACACATCCAGAAAAATCAGGGTATGAAGACGTGTCTCATCTTGTGTTTCTGAATCGAAGCTTGAGTTCAGTTTGACACTGCTGTGACAGACTGATCAATGTTTTGATTGTAAACATACATATGAAAAATCTATATGCTATATAGGCATTAAATATTACTTGTTAGTTATTTTTCGGGCTCCTTTATATTATTCAAAATATTATAGAATTATATTGTTAAAATGTGTTAAATTAAATTAAAATCATAAATAATATTTTTAGTAAAATTATTTAAAACTAATTTATTGATTCACATGTTTACTGTCTGCTTTATATTCAAAAAATTGTATATACTATTTATCATATTGTTAAATTGTATTAAATCACAATTTAAGTTTTAAAATGTAATAAAAGGTAATATTAGACATGTACAATTATTTAAAGGTTGATTACATTTTTAAATGACAATACAAAATATAACTTAACTAGTCAAATTAATACAAAATATGTATTACATGTTCACTGTCTGCTTTATATGATAAATTGTTATACGATATTTATCATATTTTTTAAATGTATTAAAAAAAAATATTTTTATATAATATAAAATATTTCTTTGTGCAATTATTTAAAAAATATATTTAAATATTACATTTTAAAAGGACAATACAAAATATAACTTATAATATTTATTACATGTAAAATCATATTATATATTTAATCATATTATCAAAGTATATAGCATTTTTTAAATGTATAAAATAAAAAACAATTATTATTATTTTATGCAATATTTATAATAATATTAAAATGTATTAAATACATTTTTAAATGTTATATTTGATATAATAAAAAATATAACTATTATTATTTATTTATGTTCTACATTTCTTCTGTTGAAAGACTTTTTAATGAAGTGCGTTTCTCTGAGTATATTCATTTAGAAAATCCAATTTCTGTATAAACCTTAAAATCATGACTACATAATCTACTATCAAAGTTATGCAACATCTTATGCAGAAATGTAATGTACCAATACAGCAATCCTGGATAAACGTATAACATTTAAAATATGTGGCAATCTGATGCAATAAAATCCCAGCTACGAGGCCCCAACTTAATATTTATGAAAAACAGGCCAGTCCTTTTTTTTATTTTGTGGAAGAGCAGACTACAAAAGCACAGCTGTGATCGTGAGATGTGTCACTTCTGATATCAGCCTCATTCTGCGCAGACAAACGTTATCGTCAGTGTTTGGCGTCAGCATCAATCGCTCTGTTCGTCTGGAGCTGGCAGCAGCATCACATCGCTCTTTGATCCTGGCCCAGCACGAGTTTGTGGCAGTTTCTTGGTATCAAAAGAAGTAAACAGGCAACTTATCAATTGAAGCTGGACACAAATGAAATAAATAAAAACACATAAACATTTCATTGATTGCCCTGATATAAGGAGCCCAACAGAACAAGCACATGTTCTGGCAGAAAAGACCACTGCCACTATTAAAAGACAACTATCAGAAACCAAAGGGTAGGTAAGTGACATTTTTAATCACACCATCACATAGAATTGAGAATTGTTTCTTAATTTTATACATCAGTGCAAATAATAGGTCTTCAATAAGTTGTCCACATGTAAAAAAAAATCTGACATCCCAAGGTTTACATGTTTACATCAACTCAAGTCTAATATCTGTATGTAAAACATTATTATCAAATCCTCAATACTTTTTCAAATTATGATTAGCACAATTAATCTCTTCTGTATAACACATTGAAGATGAATTAGTCTCACACTTTATATAAATGTCTATCAGTGTGTAACTTCTCTGCTGTTGTCATAGAGATGCTCCTCAAGAAAAGCCAGAGTTTTCTGCCAGGACTCCTCCTGAGCTCGACTGTGAGGAACCGTCTCTCCTCCCCAAAGCACCACCACTGCAATACAGAGCAATGTCATTACAACCTCCTCTAACACAACATTCATCTGTCCGTCTGTGTATATGACATCTCACTTCTCATTTAAGTGGGGAGAATTCATTATAAGATTTACAGATGATTCACAGACTAGCCCTTATTTTATATTCCTGGTCAATGTGACCCACAGCACATTTGCTGAAATACTGGTTAAACTTGGTTTTTCTTGAAATTGTAAAATGATTTCTTGTTTAGGATCATGAACATGCCTGCAAAGACTCGACACTCTGAGATGTTGTGAAATTTCTACTATGATTAGGATGCTAGCAGCTCATTTTGACCCATAACTTTCATAGCTAAAGGCAGGAGCAGAGACCTAAACATTCATTAATAAATGAATGAATGATATAGCAGACACTTTTTCCCCCATTAAGAAATGTATTGTGTATTAAAAGTGTTATATTTTATCAGTTCATGTTTGTGAATTTTGCTGGGAATTAAACCCATGATCTTAGTGTTACTCTACACTTTGAGCTTCAGGAAAGCACAAAATAAAAATCTATATCGAAATATCAAGATTGTAGGTTAAAAAATAAATAAAGAAATAAAACATTGTTAATACTTTTTCTTTAAAAAAACTAATGTTGATATAATATTTATTTATATTATTAAAATTATTCAAATGTAATAAAATATAACTTATTTAAATATATGAAAATAAATAATAATAAAATATTTATAAATAATAATCATAAAATATTTATCAAATAAATTATTAAAATAAATTAAATTAATTTAAAATGATACATTTGTTATAAGACTAACTATAACTTCTTAGTCCAAATAAACCTATATTTATTTGCGTATTATTTATTTATTTACTGAATTTCCACTATTATGAGACTTTTTATTATGAGAAATTTCTCTGTGTATTTTGTTTTTTCAAATCCAGTTTCTGTATGAACTTAAAATCTTCACTACATTAGCTACTAAATTAAATCTAAACAGTACAACAGTTCTGAAATACAAATATTGCACCCCTGAGACAGCTGTCGGGCCTGCTGCAAAAGAAGCCGCCGCCTCTCGCGCCCCGGATCTGAGAGGAGAGCGTGTGCGGCCGCCAGACTCAACCCCCTACCTGGACCCTTCCCCCTCGAACACTGCCTGACCTTCACTACCCCTGCAGCACGACGAGGACACCAGTTCCTTTCTTTATTTTGGACACTTTTCCCCTGCCTGGACACATTATTATTCTGTTCAATAAAAGCCTCTCCCACTGTGTCTGTCGTAAGCTCCTCCCGTGACAATATATATATATATACAGAGTACACAAATACATAAATATGCATAATTTTAATGTAACACAAGGACTAAGCAGCTCAAACACGGTGAAACAAAACTTGATTACACATGTATTAGACTTTGACCTTTGGTCTTTGCCTCCAGTAGCTTGAAGTCACTGAATCGGACGTGAGGGCAGTAGGGCGGCTCGATCAGGTGACCCGTCCCGGGATACGAGAGAACCGTAAGGAGGTGACTGTTCCCAGCCTTTTCCATCATCTCCTTCATCTGTATGGCAGGACATTACAACGGCTCAATCACTGACCTGAGATGAAACGTTTTAATACATTAAACTGATCGACTCACATCCGCTGCAGACTCTGAAGCCGGCCAGTTCTGATCATCCTCTCCAACGATTAATAAAACAGGACATTTGATCTCACCCATCTGGTAAAAACATGAATAGCAAGCATTGGCTCTTTGTAGTACAAAACTGAATATTACAAAGTAAATGCATCATTTTCATACGTTAACTTTCCTGGAAGGGTCATCTGGTACCGGCAGCAACAGATCCCGCCAAATTATTCTCATCTTCTCATCATAACGAATTTTGTCTATATTCCTTTTTGTTAAGCGAATGACAAATGTTATTAGTACAGTTGGTACAATTTAATGTATCTTAATCATGGCTGTTGTGTGAAAAAAGGTGTTTCTTACTGTTGCAGCGCTGCGTAGACATCCGCCAAAGATCCTTTGAGTGGCATGATGTGACTCCCGCTCACACAAACCACACACCTGGGCTACCAAGTGGCCATCAAAGAACAGACAAATACTTTGCACTGAATCTGCATTAAATCTCCACTCCATTGATGTAAATGAGAACTTATGATATTTCTACCTCTACAATTTTGGAGTATCCGGTCAAACCCAGCGTTACAGACACACCGAACGACATCCCCATCACTGCCACTCTGTCAGGACGAACTTTCGGGTGTTTTTGTAGAAATGTAAATGCAGTCTGACAAAAAAATAAAAATAAAATAATATAT
>JAUMHQ010000094.1:11331013-11345961 GCA_032361165.1 Enteromius paludinosus | reverse complement strand
TAAGAAGTAGGAAACGATGGTGTTTGAGACTCACAGTATGTTATGTCCGTGTACTGAACTGTTATTATTCAACCATGCCAAGCTACATTCAGTTTTACATTCTATGGCACCTTTAAAGTGTGCTTCATGGTTTGATATTTTTGGATCCTGGATCACAAAACCATACGAGTCAATTTCTTTGAAATTGAGATTTATACATCATCTAATAGCTGAATAAAATTTCCAATGATGTATGTGTGTTAGGATACAGGACAATATTGGGTACAGTCAACTATTTGAAAATCTTGATTAATGGTTAATATCTTAATAGAACATGATCTTTACTTGATTAATGATTTTCGGCATAAAAAAATTAATTCTACCCATACTATGTATTGTTGTCTATTGCTATTATTAATCACTGATAAATCATCCAAGATAATTTTTTTTTTTTTTACATTGTTTATGTAACTACTGTGTATGTTTATTATGTGTATATACACACACACATACAGTATATATTTGGAAAATATATACATGCATGTGTGAGTATTTATATATACATAATAAATATGCACAATACAATCGTGCTTAGTCATTTGACGGCACTACTACAAATATACCCATGCTACTTGCGGGTTTCAGGGTCACATATAATGGTGTCAGAAGTTCATTATCAGTCCACTAGATGACACTGTAACCTTTGTGAAACCATGTTCTTCAGTCTGTAGAGGGCGAACCACAGAGTTCAACAGAGATTGACTTGTTCATCTCAACCAAGGCCATCAAGGTGCTCAATGCTGACACACAGGTAGGTGAATTTCATTTAAGATTATATGAATATATATACTAACTTGATTAAATATACAGTCATCTAATGGAAATGCAAGTTTGAATTCAGTTTGTTTATTGTCTTAATGCTTTCCTGTTGCTTTCCAATTCACCACCCATAAAAAGTGCACTATTAAAAAGAGCTGGATTTACATTAAAGAGCAAGTTGCAGAATTGGTACTTAGTCTTTTCCTGATCCCTGTTCACAGGAGACGATGATGGACAACGCCCTCCGCACCATCTCATACATCGCAGACATCGGGGACGTGGTGGTCCTGATGGCTCGCAGGCGTCTGTCTAACTCGTCCTCGCTCGACTGCACAGATTCAGGCCTCGGCACAGAAAGTCACAAGCAGTACCGCATGATGTGCTACGTCTTTGAGTCAGAGGATGTGAGGCTGGTCCTTACATTATTTTCATCAAAATAATGTATTAAGTAGTTCTGGGTAGCGATTAATCGTGATAGATCACATCCGAAATAAAGGTTTTTGTGAACATGATATGTCTGTGTGTATTTATTATGTGTATATAAAGACACACACATACAGTATATAGTTAGAAAATATTTGCATGTATATATTTATATTCATATTATTTATTTTTTATATAAACATTTAATATATAAACATATTTTCAAACGCATGTGTGTGTATTTATATATACATAATAAATATACATTACGCTTTTAATTATTGTCCATAACTAGAAATAAGTGAACTTTTTTGGGAAAAGATTAAAACTAAAATGTTTTTTTTTTTAAGACTAAGGGGTTTTTGCACACAGGTAGCACAGAGGTGATGCACTTATAGTAATTTCACACTGAGCTGTACCTCCAAAATTTTAGCGCATTAAAAATAAAATCAACCTCACATTGTGTCAGACACTGCCTAAATATATTGCATAAATAAACATGTTATGTTTAATATTGAATAAGCTATATTGCTATATCACATTATTTAACAAACATATTTATTAGTCAGTAAGCAATATTTAATACATTTTTAACAAATATTTAATAAAAACACAATTATCAGTAGATGAAAGCATCAATTAATTAGCCTAAATATAATATTTAATAGGAAAGATTAAATATTAACACTGAGTAAAAACTTAACTGGTAGTTCAAATAAGGTTAAATAATAAAAGCAAGTATACATTGAATATGTAATATGCAGTAGTTAACATTAATATTTTATAAACAAAACACTCTTATTGGTTGCTGAAATGATCAACTTAACCTAAATAATTACAAAATAATAAACAATAAAATGCAATATATAATGTAAAAAACTCTTTACTGAAAGCATTATCAAACCTACTAAGCAAATATTTGCAATTTAATATCCAATAGGAATCTTTGCCGTCAGTATTTATTTTGGTAGCAGAAAACATCTTAATTAATCTTAGTTAACATGATAATTATTCAACATCAGTATATGATAAACATGCACTATTTTCGGTGGCTGAAATCATCAAATTAGCCCAAATAATGACTAAATCACGCATATGTAATCGCAGGCAATGATTCACTGTGGTTTGAGCTCTTAACTCATCAACATCGAGCCGTATTTGTATTCATTCTTCGTTGTGCTGATGTAACTGTGTGTTTTGATGGTTTTCCACCCTCTCGTTTTGAGTCAAGCACTCTCTCGCTCGCTGGATGCCGTCACGTCGTCAAGTATCCTCCTCTCTCTGAGTGCTTCAGTACCTCCCTCTCCTCCCTCACAGGCCCAGCTCATCGCACAGTCCATCGGTCAGGCGTTCAGCATGGCCTACCAAGAGTTCCTCCGAGCCAATGGTATCAATCCCAAGGACCTCAGCCAGAAAGACTACAGCGAGATCCTGAGCACGCAGGAGATGTACAATGACGACCTCATCCATTTCTCCAACTCTGAAAACTGTAAAGAGGTGATTATGGGAAATACAATAGAGAGGAAATTATAGCCAGTTGTGTTGCGACGCTCCTCTCTTTTCCAAATCCCATTCTCCCAGTATTTCCTAATGTTTTCTTTTCTTTCTTTTTTTTTCTTAATTAATATATAAAAATGTATAAAAAAATAATATCTAAATACATTAATAGGATAGCAGTATAAATGGTAAATATTTATATATTTATCTATAATATAATTCTATATTTCTAAAATATTAATGATTTTATAATCATTTGATTTTTACATTGATTTATTTTTATACGCATTTTTTAAAATAACATTATTTTTATATTTTGACATTTTTATATGTTATATAAAATATTTAAATTTTTATATATTTATAATATATATTTCATTTAATTATATACATTATTTTAAATAAATCATACTAATATATAAAATATATTAATATATATATATATATATATTCTTGTAATTATATAACTATATATTAACAATTTTTTATTTAATTTAAAATATGAAAGTTTAATTTAATTTAACTAATTATTGATACATTTTATTTCTAATTATATAATTTTCAATTATTTTATTTGAGTTATATGTAATATATTAAATATATCATTATATTATTTATAATTCAATGTGTGCATTTATACACACACACACACACACATTTCAATTTTTATATTATTATTATAATATTCTTGAATTACAAATGCCATTTTATTTTCCTCGTATTAAGTTTTTAAAGATCCATTCGTTTAAATATATATAAACTAAAATGTTTGATAAGCCGATGGTGCCAATAGTCTCATAATGGCTTTATACCAAACAATTAATGGTCCTGTGTTGTAAGTTTCAGAAATTAAAACTTATACATATGTAAATATGTAATTGCTTTATGCAACACCATTGTGCCACTTTACATAGAACAGCAATTAACACCGGTCGCCTCGTGTTCATTCCATATTTAACTTTTTAATCATTAATGCATTCTTCCTCTTCTTGTATCGTATTTCTGTGCTCAGCTGCAGCTGGAGAAGCAGAAGGGCGAGATGCTGGGTGTGGTGATTGTGGAGTCGGGCTGGGGCTCCATCCTGCCCACCGTTATCCTGGCCTGTATGCTGAACAACGGCCCGGCCGCCCGCTCCGGCAAACTCAATGTGGGCGATCAGATCATGGCCGTCAACGACACCAGTCTAGTGGGCCTGCCGCTCTCCACCTGCCAGGGCATCTTCAAGGTCTGGACACATCTGAGCAGCATATATTCAACAAACACCAGTGCATTTATTACATACGTCGTGTGTCTATGTGTGTGTATTTCAGGGCCTGAAGAACCACGTTCAGGTCAAACTAAGTGTAGTGAGCTGCCCACCGGTTACCACTGTCCTCATAAAGAGACCTGACCTGCAATTCCAGCTGGGTTTCAGCGTTCAGAACGGCATAGTAAGTGTAGAATGGCATGCATCCAACAACAAACATCTAATGCATGACTAAAAGATGTCTTTTTAATTAGAGCTGATGGGGGTTTTGGGTTGTATCATGACTTATTTCATTCTTAATGTTGTCATTCTGTTGCTGAATTACAGATTTGTAGTCTGATGCGCGGAGGTATTGCGGAGAGGGGCGGTGTGCGAGTCGGACACAGAATAATTGAGATAAATGGACAGAGTGTGGTCGCTATGGCGCATGAGAAAATCGTCCACGCCCTTTCAGTATCTGTAGGAGAGGTACTCCATTATATGCAGTCTTTTTGGATGGAATATTAGTAATAGGTCAGCCTCTGGCAGGGGTGTAAAAGTCATTATACTTAAATAAAACTACTGTTACAAAATATTCCAATCAAAGACAACAAACGTATTATTACATATATTATGCAAACTAACATTTTTATTTACTTGTTTGACAGCACTAATTAATACTATATGAATGCATTATATTTTATATATATATCTATATATATATATATTTAGACTTTAATACAAAATACATATTTCTTTACATAAAATATGTGTGTGTATGTTTATTATGTATATATAAACACACAATCATACAGTAAATATTCACATTTATATATTCATATATATATATATATATATATATATATATATGGTATTTTTTTTTTTTTTTATAATATTTGTTTTTATTGTATTCTTTATCAGATAAATGCATTTTCACCACTAACCTATATAATTAACTCTTGAAAAATTTAATTAATTTATTGTAATTGGTACATGTTTTCAGTTTCACCTGAACTTCAGAACAAATTCCTCAAAATAACACGCAAGTACTGTACGGTTACGAGGAACAATTAGTACTTTACACCCTGTCTTTTGCCTTTGTTGTTAGTCGTAGTGTTCCACATTTTTGCACTCAATTATTTTCATGATGTCACGTATTAATGCCACGAATGCTATTAAAATGACGTGCGTTTCTTTTTTTTTTTTTTTTACAGATTAACATGAAAACTATGCCTGCTGTCATGTTCAGGTTGTTAACTGGTCAAGAGACTCCGGTGTACATATAAGGAATCATAAAACTCTTGCAACAAAAAAAAAAAAGAAGAAAAATACCGAAGAGCTCTGTTTTGCTTTAGACCGCATGTAAAGATCACTAGAAAGAGTGCAAACATTACAGTGCGCATAAGGAAAGCCTAATCACACGATTACCTGATTAGAGGAGTGCTGTTACTTGCATACTAATGCAGTTAATACTCTTCCATGGTCTTCTACAGTCTTCCATGCCAGATTTAGTAGTTTGTATATATGTTAAATGCCTTTGGTTCAAGCCTTTTTGAGTTTGAAACTAACAAAGTACTCTTTTATTTTAAAATACAGAGTGACTGCACTAAAGCCACTGTAAGTAATGTAGGGCGTTATCAATAGATTTAATTTTGTATCAAACACATTTCATAAACTCAAAGATTAACAAATGGACTAAAGCATGCTAAAATCCAAAGATGGCTATTACATTTGCTGAATAGACTGCATTTTAGTTCTTCTGGCTGTATTCAGTGTCTCTGTGATAAATAGGTACTGTACACTGTGAATGAACCATTTCTGTAGATTAATAGTTCAGCATGCTGGATTCGAAGACTAAAAATATATCAATCAGAAAACCTGAGCTGCACTGATGTTTATATGCGTGATTTTATTTAATGAATGTATATTCTCTTATCAGTGACTCCCCATCTGCATCTCAGGCATTACTGGTATATATATAAGTTTTATTTTAGTATTATTACTTCTAAATTAATTGTATTTGTATATTTTGTTTTCACTTTATATATTTTTTTAAGTTTAGTTAGTTTAGAATTAAATTTTCATGTAACACTTTAAGCTTTTTCATATAGATTTTGTTTCAATTCATATTTATTTCAAGTAATGAAAAGGCTTATGATTTTTTTTTGTGTGTGTACATATGAATTACTTATATATTAGTTATTCTACAGTAGTTAATAATGAACTTCCATATATAATCACACATTAAAAAAAAGGAAAAGAAAATGTTACAAATTATGCTCATGTGGATTTGAATTCAATCTTGGGATTGCCAAATGTTATCTCATGTGACTAAAAAAATAATAATAATGAAAAGAGACACACTGTAGAATTTTATGTTTTATTTTTTGTGATATGTACATATATACATATGAATATGCAGTTTGTATAGAACAGTTGGATCAGTAACAATTTTAAATACAGATGCTCCCAGCAATTCAGTCTGTAAGTTTTCAAGTAGTAGATGTGGATGACAAAAAACTGCCCCTCAAAGTCTCTGTGAAAAGTAGACAGAAAGAAGGGGGGATATTGAATTAAAAGAGCAAAAACAGTGAATTAATGGCACCAAATATGCTTTTGTTTAATGGAAAAGAGTAGCATGGAGATTCTTCAAAACATTTGCTTTTGTGTACCATGGAAGACAGAAACTCATGATGGTGAGTAAATGATGACCAGATCTTTTTTCTGTTCTGATCTTGTTAATGCATATTTTAAAAACGTACTGTTAAAGTAGTGATCTGCTGAGACATGGAGCTATTCCCTGTCTGTGTGTTGTCATCATAGATCACTCCCTCTAGAAAGCCTGAGTTGAGGTAGCCTTCTCCAGTATGGCAGTCGTCATCCTCGATGTCCACTCCTACACTGAAGACCTCCCTCATCCTCGCAGGAAACAGATAGTCCAGTAGCACCACCACCAACCCAATCACAGCGCAAAGCAAACCTAAAAAAAAGAAACCCACAAAAAAGGTTCTTCATTGACACTTTGCACAACCTTGGCACAATAGATTATTTCTAGAGGAAGAAGGTTTTTCAGATTATGCTCTTCCCAAAATGGTTCTTGGAAGAACTGATCGCTTTGAGGTTCTTTGGGGAATTTAAAACTGCTTCTATGACATCACTGTGAAAACCACTTTCTGGAACTTTGATTTTTTTTTAAATTCAGAATATTCTAACTTTTAAAATAAAGGTTCCAAAATGGATCCAACTGAAAAACCCATCCATTTTAGGGCCTCGAAAAGGGTCTCTGCCATGAACAGTTCTTAAATTAACCGTTGAAGAACATTTTAATAATCTAAAGAACTTTTTTTCCCACTATGAAGAATTAAAAAGCTTCCATGGATGTTAAATGTCCTTCATGAAACCTCAGATGCCAGTAACGAAGCTTTATTTACTGCACCAAAAGGTTCCTCCACTTAAAAACCTGCTTGCCTATAGTTCGCCAAAAGTATTGGCATCTATACATCTATACATTACATCTATACCATTTTGTATCGTATTTTAAATGTTTTCAGAGTCAAAGACTTTTAAGAGTGGTGCGATTTCCCATAAGAAGCATTTACCTGTGGCCAAAGCTATCCAGAAAGAATAGCTGTAGTCTGTACTTAAGGACTCTGCACCT
The DNA here is from genome assembly GCA_032361165.1 of Enteromius paludinosus. Taxonomy (NCBI): domain Eukaryota; kingdom Metazoa; phylum Chordata; class Actinopteri; order Cypriniformes; family Cyprinidae; genus Enteromius; species Enteromius paludinosus. Next base: position 11,338,360 of record JAUMHQ010000094.1, on the reverse strand, counting down.
ATACTGAAGTCACATGGGGTCACGTTGAATATAGTTGAGAAGGAAGCCATGGAGAAGAAGATGAAAGCTGCCGTGGCTATCATCATGTACCCGGCGTAGAGGATGACAGGCATTGAGAAGAGGATATTGGCCACGAGCCAGCAGCAAAAAGCCGTCCTGTGGGAAAAAGCCATTCTGTACTTTAGCTTGTTTGCATTTGTTGAATAGGACAGAGTTTCTTTACACTACAGTAAGACATTGGTGCTGTCTGTGTGTTGGTTTACCACAGATTTGCTGAGGCGAAGCGGCCAGAGTATCTGTACTGGTAGATGAGGCCACAGGCGCTGTTACGAGTAAACTTCTCTGCGATGTAAAGGATGGGGTTGGGAAGACCTCGCTCCAGCGCGTCGCTATACTGCTCATCCACGCTGCTCGACCACCTGAAGATCTCGTTGTAGTCAATGGTCTCATTCATCTGCGATACTGGTTCGCCTGTTGGAATGGATATCGAAGGAACCCACGAAACGTGAATTGGAGCCATAATCTTCTCGAAAAGGGGATTATAAATAGTGACGACTTGTATGGTTTACCTTTGAGTGTGATGTTGATGCCATACAGCCCCACATGAAGTCCCACCTTAGCAGAAACCACAGCATTACTGAAGGATTTGTAGGTGGCGTTGGCCTTCACGCTGGCTTCAGCCCAATCTCCAGTAAAATTCAACACTAGAGTGGACAAAAATAAAATAAATAAATCATGGAATGACAGTGTAGGCTATGTTATGCAATTTCAGCAGCTCTTATTTAATGACACAAGATAACTAGCCTTTAAACTGATACATATTTCTATTGTTCCAGTTGAATCTTTAGATTCTTACTCACACTTTTATGAATGTATGATTGCTATTGTGTGACGTAACAAACATGTCAAACCAAAGCAATTAAATTTAATGAAAGACACTCTCTGGTAATCACCTTGACCTTGGTTACATTAGAGATGAGGTCAAGCATTTGCTGTCTAATGCCATTTAATTCATGTTAAATATTTTAAGGCCAATATAAACATATCTAGAAGCAACTAGATGCCCAAATTAACTTACTTGCTGAAATATACTTGGAATACTCACCTACTAAAACAACTCCAATAAATAAACTAATGATTATCCTGAACATCCAGAACAGTCTCTGAAAAAGAGATTTTATTTTAATATTTTGCAGACTTTTTTTCCACAATTTCACAATTTTCTACATTTTTTGACCAACATGAAGAGCTGGTGTAAAACACTAGGTTTGTAAATTAACAAGGGCACAGAAATGTAACTACATGGACAAAAAAGAAATAAATAAAAAATACTCCAGATATGTAATTTAGTTTAAATTTTAATTTAAATGTTGTTACAGACCTTAAGACCGTAATCTACTCCCCTCAAAAATAGAATAGAAATAAACAGAAAATTGACAACTCAATTCAACATGCAATGAATGACCTTTTACCTGATGGTTACACAATTCTTTGACATTTTTAACGGCATTCAAGTTTTCCAAGCGGAAAACCAAAACCCTCCGGACAACAATTAGGTTTCTAAGTACTAGGCACGTGTTTTAAACGATCATTTTCAAAAGCTCTCACCCTTCGATCATCTTGCATTCTCATATAGGCTATCATCGATTCTCAAAGCGTTCAAACTGCTACAACTCACCGATCTGCCACGTATTCCCGGTAGAATGAGGAGGAAGCTGACAGCCAGAACCGAGAAAACCAGAATCACGACCAGCAGGCTGATGTCGATGATGAACGGGCTCCTTTGTAGCGGGTAGAACGGGTAAATGCCATCGTAGAAAGTCATCTTCCCTCCACAGGCGAGAACTAAAGCTGAAAGCAGGACAGTGTTGGCCAGAGGCTCAGTTACCTGAAGATGGCAGATAACAGTCTAGTGTGCGAATCATACAGTGACTATGAGGGGGGTCCAAATTTAAGGGCCCTTATTTGAGTGCGTCTAGCGAAACCCGTAAACGAGCTGATTTTTGGCCCCCAGTAGAAAAGTTTGAGACCGTCAACTTTCTTAGATTATTTATCATTAAAAAAAATTTAGTGAGTTGCAAGAACAGGCTAAATAATGACAGTTTTGTTGAATTATCACCCATGCTCAGACTCATGCTCTGAAATTCGCGCTCTAATTTTAGCGGTAAAAACGCACAAAATCCTGTTTAAAACCTTAGAAAACCCATCATTCATAATTCAGCCCATCTCTCTCACCTCAGACCCTCAGTCTTTAAAATAACTTGCACAATGCATCTACAACACAGAAAGCGCTACTCAGACAGCAGCCCGTTATAATGCAAATGAAGCCGCTCAGGTGTCCGGTCCAGGTAAGCGCGCCTTGAGGTGATTGTTAACGCGAACGAGGATACTTTGATAACCGTAAATCAAAGGACATTGGATCTTCCTTTAAAGACTGACAGAACTGGATGTTACTTAATAGACATTTAGAAATCCCAACTTCACCACAATGCCACACTGCAACTCACCTGTGGACGCAACGACAGCCGCGAAACAACACGGAAAATACGTGTCCTGAAAATAAGATGATCCTCTCCGCGCTCATCTTTTAAAGGACCGCACTTCCTAATAACAGCTTTGATTTGCATTGATTGGTATTCCCAAAGAAAGGTGTCAACCGCTCATGACCAGCCCTTCAACATAAACTCAGAGTGAAACAAGCAGGCGTGGATGTAGGTCGGACTCTCTCATTCCGTCACTGATTCTTCCTTTTTATTTTCCCTGCCATCCGATCTATTCGCGGACAGGTGAGGTCTGCTACAGACAGGCGTGACTGTATTTTCATTTTAATTGCCTTAATGTTTTGCTCTAAAGTTCCTGATTTTTCGGTTTGAAGGGAAAGTTGTGCCTGCTTGTGTTCACAGCAGTTTTCTGTAGTCTGAAGTGCTCTTGTGTGAAGAGCTGTATCATTGGTTCGGAAGAATGGGTTTATGTGAGGTGCTCTGGAGAACTTTAACTGCACTGTCTGTTCTTTGTCAAGCTATTGGTGAGTAGATATATGTCTATATCTATATGTATCTATCTATCTACACGGACAAGTGGCGAAGAAACCAGTTTCACTCAGAAACTGCTTGTAAATTTCACACATAATTACAAATAAATGGAGATTTACGTTGAGTTTAGAGGAATTTTAAAGTAAAAGTAGCCTAATAAAATAGTGCTTTCTTGTGGAACTTACTCTAATAGTCTTTGTTTTACAATTTTAAAGAGATATGTTTGCTATCTATCTGTCTGTAGATATTTTGAAATTATATACTATAATTGTAAATATTTTTCAGTTTGACTTATTTTTGAACCTCGCTTTGCACATAAATGAAAAAAAAACAGCTTTTTGAATAACTGGGCTTCAATTTCTCAAGTCTCAAAATTCTATAGTCTTCCATTTTTATTTATTTCACACCATAACTTGTTTTTTTTAATTTTTTGAGGGACGTTTTATGATCCAAATTAGATTTTTAATTCTAGATAAATATTTTGAACATATTTGCTTGAATGTGCATGAAATAAATGAACAGGCCATGAACTAGCATTATATGATGATTCACCTAGTGTTGCAAAAATCCCTTTGATCTTGAACCAAGCAGGTGCCAATTCTGCCATCACCTGGGAAGTTCAAAGGTATGATGGATGGTACAATAATTTGGGAGATCACGATCGAGGGGCTGCAGGTGAGTGAATTCATACTTGTTTTTTAAAGGATTTTCACAAAAAAACATAGGAAAGAAACATTAGGACGTTCTCCCAACAGATGCAGCGCTGGTCCGTCTCTTTCCGGCGCAGTACACGGATGGCGTTTATCTGCCCCGACAGGAACCGCACCTGCCCAACCCCCGCCAGATAAGCCACATAGCCACGAGTGGCCAATCCGGTCTCACGTCCTACAGGAACAGAAGCGTTCTCTCTGTGGCCTTCGGTGAGTGACGCTTTCATTTAAACAAGGCGCAACCTGTTGATTGAAGAGCCAGACCTTTAATTATAGTTCCACGTTTTTAAAGGCATCATGGGTGTAATTTACCTGAAAGGGATAGTTCACCTAATAAAAATAAGTATTGTACTATTTATTTGCCTTCATGCTGTGAATATTCAATTGCAATGAATAGGGACTGGAACGTTTAAGTCTCAAAACAGATACAAAAGCACTATAAAATTACTCTTTCATCTCATGGATTTAGTCAGACTGTTATAAATCCACCCTGGTTCTCCTAGGAGTGTTGATTGGAGTCCAAGAGAGGAGTAGTGATGTGCAGTTAAGGAGTCGCTCATCCTTTTAGATTAGATAAACCTCTATTTGTCTATCAAAGGGGAAATTTCCATGTTACAGCAGTGAACAGCAAATAAGCCAAGACTAAAAGAAAGAAATCATTTATGGGTGAACTAACCCTTTAAGAATTTTAAACCCTTCAGTGATTTCAGTGAATGTTTTCCTGATATTGTCTCCTTTTACTTTAGCGCATGCTCTTTATTACTACATTAGGTTACCATGTGTGGTATGAGATCTCAGAATCCCGAAGACCTGGTTGCCCATCTGAGTTCATGCATATTAAAGTCGAAAAGAAAGATCCCGTCTTTGGCTCTAACTCTTCTCAACCGGTCCTGCTCCAGTTCCAGAGAGCAGAGTGGGATCCGAGCACAGGCAATAGTCCCAACAATCCTCGCACGCAGGTGTGTATGTAGACACAATAGGCTGTATGTGATTTAGAACGGACCTGCAGAGTTTTTTTTTATGCATAACTCATTTCAGGTGAATCACGTGACTGCGTGGATAGATGGCAGCTCCATCTATGGGTCGTCCAGCTCATGGTGTGATGCTTTGAGAGTGTTTTCCAGAGGTATGCTGGCGTCAGGCTCCTCACACGACATGCCCCGGCGCAGCAGCAGTGGTTACCTGATGTGGAGCGCACCGGACCCCAGCACCGGCCCCGGCCCACAGGAGCTCTACGGTAACATATGGAGCTGCTGCTTTATGTTGTAGTACAATCATTCATTTATTCTCACATGACCAGTAGTCACGTGGCTAATCAGGGAATTTTTGTGAGGTAGACCTGGAATTTTTTGCAATCATACTTTCTTGCATCCCTTATAAAATCATACCATGAAATCAACAGATTATTTTAAAGTACTATAGCAACTGCTATAAATCATTTTTAATTTATATAAGACCTTCTGCAAACACTGAGAAGCTTTCGGAATATCTGTCATTAATTAAATTTCTTTTTTCATGGATAAATTATGGATTTCTAATGGATAAAGCTTAATTGATAACTATTTTATTTATTTTTATTATTATTATTTTTTTTTTTGCATGTTTGTTTGTTACCCATTTTTCTATTTATGTAGTTTTGGACAAATGCGTTAACCATATTATTAGTTTAAATCAAAAAATAAATAGACTTATTTTTAATTATTATTAATAATAATAATAATTATTATTATTAATGTTTATTTATCTATTTATTTATGGATTGTATAGATTTATGAATATATAAATAATTAATGAGTGTAAAAAATAATGAAATAAATAAATAATATTAATAAATAAACAAATAAATTAATTATTAATAAGTTCATGAATTAAACTATAACAACAACAATAATAATGTATAATACATATAGTAATAACTTAATTATAAAAATAAAAATAACAAATTATAATAAATACATACACATGCATACTGTACATAGAATTGTATTGTTGCAACTGTGACTAATTATCATATTTTAGCAGTCACTGTGGTTACCGTGGTACATTTTTGTAAGGGATTGTCTGTCACCAGGTTCAATCTTTTGTGTGAGCCTGTGTCTGCTAAAATCCACAACAACATACGGGCGGTATGTTGCTGGAAAAACAATTGCATAACATCAATAAGAGGTATTGCAATAAATAAAGCACAGCTTTTGTTTCACTCAGATGTGACGCCGATAGACCATCATTTTTTGAAAGTAATCATCCATCTATGTACATTTCCCTCTTGTAACCGGCTCCATAGCTAGTAAAACATTAAGAAATAAAGTATAAGAGAACATGATAGCAAGCAGAGTAATTTTTCACTTTGCACAGGTTTAGTACGGGTTTTGCAGGCAAAGGGCTTATGAAAACGTTGCGAGTTGTGGTTTTCAGCTGCTGCTTTTGTGTGCTCTCAGAGTTCGGGAATGCCTGGGCCAATGAGAACATCTTTACAGTCACTGAGGGAATTATTTGGTTTCGTTACCACAATTACCTGGCCTCCAAACTGCACAAGGAACACCCCTCTTGGTCAGACGAAGAGCTTTTCCAAAATGCCCGAAAGAGGGTTATTGCCACATTTCAGGTAAAGCTGATCCTCTATTATTGACTCACTTCATGTAACACGTGCCAATTTAAAGAGGCGTAATGCAGTATCCTTCACTTAATATCCCCTTTGAGCACTGGCGTATAAATATAATGATATATCGGTCTTATTTCTGATTTGATGATTAATCTTTCCTCAGAATATAGCATTCTATGAGTGGCTGCCGGCCTTTCTGGGAATACCAGTGACTTCCTATCCAGGTGAGATTTCTGTGTGTGTGTGCGTTTGTGTGTGTGCACATGCTGTAGTAGTCTGTGGTTTGTCTAAGTCTCAGACGGCGCACCTACTGGCCACAGTCCGTTCACTGACCGTCTGAAGGTCACACTATTATTTGAGTTTCATTCACTTCCACTTATGTGTATGTTAGTGGATATTACTAATTATTTCATACTTGTAATTTAAAAGAATAAAGGCAATTTACTTTTGACCGAAGTATTACTTTTTTATCATACACTTCATTTTATTTGAAATGGAGATAAAGCTTACAACTACAGAAGTTACTGGTTTCTTCTTTGTTTTTTGATGAACAGAGATCAAAGCAGGTGGTTATTAGGATATTTTGGCTGCTACCGGCTGAACTTGACTGATACTGCATAAATGTGACTCAGAAATAATAAATACTAACATGCACTATTTTAAGGAAACTTTAATCGCTATAATTTCATGACTTAGATGACGACATAAGTACAACATTGCATACTAGTAGCTTATTTTGGCTTTGATTATGATACAGTGCATATCTATAAAATCTCCTGTTTGATGTGTTCATAAGGACTGTCTACAATCATATATATATATATATTAGGGCTGTCAAATGATTAAAAATTTTAATCAAATTAATCAGGATTTTGAGTGGATTAATCATGATTAATCACTATTTGAAACTACACCTGAATCCTAAACATTTTTCTTTCTGAAATGCATACCAAAAGATAAATAACAGGACACAGATACATCATTTTCATAATATGTCTGTTTA
>JAUMHQ010000094.1:11263756-11285601 GCA_032361165.1 Enteromius paludinosus | reverse complement strand
TGCTGAGGAAACAAAGTCACCTACATCTTGGATGCCCTGGGGGTAAGCAAATAAACATCTAATTTTCATTTTTGGGTTAACTATCCCTTTAAGTAAAGATCATGTTCCATTACGATATAAACTATATCAAAGCTTAATTTTTGTTTAGTAAACCAATTGCTTGTTGTCTTGTCACGTCACCTGTAGTAAGGAGACAGGAGTTAGGAGTGTTATTCTTGATATGTGTTATATATAGTTTTTATTCTGTGGCGAAAACGAGGCTGATTAAATTGGACTGTCCCTTTAAACCACCCCCCTCCAGCTCCACTCTCACACACACACCTACACAGATTCCCCTAGCTACCTCACGCACGGACGCCTGGACGCTGCAGCGCGTGCGAGAGAGAGAGAGAGAGAGAGAGAGAGAGAGAGAGAGAGAAAAAGAGCGAGCGCGCGTTCTAAGCAAAGTGGCAGCACGCGCGAGTGGCGGGAAAAGAATGCCCATCTCGTGACTAATAACGAATGGATTGGCGCGCTTTCCGTTCTTAGAGGTAATACGAGCAGACTGTCATTGTGGTGATGGGTGGCAGCGGCGTGCTCCCTCGCGGGGAGTGTTTTCCCTGTCAGTGCTGCTACCGCTGCTGCTGGAAATGGCGCTGTGATGTTCAACAAGGAAGACGCAGTTGAAGCCGATGCCAGGGAGTAGGAGGAGAAAGAGGAGAGAATAAATTGTCATTATTAGTAGTACCTGCGCTTCTGGTGCGGATTTTTGTGTTTCAAAAAAGCGGTGAACAGTACCATGGTGAATTACCAGAAATACATTACTGTAATGCAGCTGGCTCTAGGGGTGACTGCCTACAACAGAGAGCGTAGCCTGCCTCCCAGAAAACATATGTGGTGAGTATTTATACATATGGATGTGTGAGGGGCTATTTGGCGCTGCAGCTTGCTGGGAAGAAAGCCTGTCCTAGTGTACGTGTTACTTTTTTAATTTATGGAAATGTCTCTTTTTCAGTCTCATCCGCGGCGCTCAGAGCAAAGTTTGAGTGTGCATAAAGCTCTTTACCGTGTGTCATTTCATTCATGATTCACTCTACTACCAACCCAAGCATGTCCCATCATTTGTGTGTATGTCTACTGTGTGCAAAAATGAAATAAAAAGTTAAGGCATGGACGTGTTTCTTTGCATTGATTTGTGTGTGTGTGTGTCTGTCATTGTCACTATATGTGTGTGTGTGTATTTTGTGCAAGTTTCTCATTCATTTCCATTCATAATGGTCACTCCTTCAGAGCTGCTTCTTCTGTGGTTCTGTAATGACTTACGGATTACACTTCGAGTTGAATAGATGACACAGATGTTAATTAACTTGTATTGGCCGCTATCTCCATTTTCGTGTGAGATAAGCGTGAATGTCACCTTTACGCTCGCGTCGGGTCAGAAGGTTTTCCGTTTTCACAGGGTCAACACGTCTAAAACGGTTCCTCTCAATAGGTTTCAATCAGACTCGGACCTTCTTGTTTATTGATTAGTTATTTTCGTTAACATTTTTCATTTCAACCCTCTTTCAGTGGTTATCTTTAGACCACAATGCTGGATACAATCAGATTTCATTCTCATAATTACCATATTCCACGGTGTCATCCTCATACTCCTTTTTATTATTATTGTGGCCTTCAGGGCATATTGTGCTGAAGCTTGTATAAAACATCTACTTTAGATTAAGAAATGTTGATTTGTCGTTGGGACTGACATTTTTTTTTTAAGTGAGTTTCCTATGCTCAGCAGGTCTGTAGGCCAAACCTCACCTCATAATCGACTGCTACTATGAGGTTAATAGGGCAAAAAGATTCTCTGAGGCTGTTGAAATTACAAGCTGTAGAATCAAAGGAAACCGTGCAAGATCAGAAATAGTCTAACGATGAAAAAATGTGCAATTAGTATAACAAACGCCAGGCCTTTGTTGTTGTAATTGCATTGGGGGGGGGGGGAACAAAAATTTCAGATGTTGTCCTTAAAGTGCTTTTTATAAGTTCTGTTTGCAGATGGCTCGGCCTGTAATGATTCAACAGCCGTAGGCATTTTATGCCCCTTGGGGTCAGTAAAGGCTGCTAATTTGAGTGTTGCATGCTGGGTAATTCATTTGTAACTAATTAGGAGCAAGTTGTGAGTACCCAGATTTTTCATCTTGTTTTCATTGTCATTAAAAGCACCTCGGGCTCTCGTAGCAGCCGGTTAGGTTTATTTTGTGCGATTTTCCCCTTAAACGGAGGTCAGCTTATTTTACTTCTTGTCAGCAGTAGCGCAATAGTTGACCCTTAAAGGAGAACCAAAGCCAGGGGGGTTCTGTACTATCAAGGGCCACGTGTGCTACAACATCAAAGCAAGCGGATGTAATTTACCATCGAGATGAGTACTTAACACGACGAGCTCCAAATAACTAGAAAACTTGCCAAATCCACATAAATCCGAAATGATGACGAGGCACCTTAAACCCTGAGAGACGTCCTTTGCGAAGCGATGTTTGCATGGTGGTGCTCAGCTCGTTTCAGTAACGATTAATTATTCATGGATTTTGAAACATGACATCGCTGCTGTTTTACAGGAGCGTTCTCACAGCTGTGGTGGAATTCGCGGCACATGTAAACAAAAGTCCGGGTCATATTTCAACCCAATTTCAAAAGAAAATAAATACATCTTTGGACAAATCATGAGATCATCAGATTTGGAGAACTGTAGCGTTACATCACTTGCTCATCGATGGGTGCCGTCGAAATGAGAGTCCAAGCAGCTAAAAGCATGACAGTAATACACTCCTGTCTAGCCATGAACTCCTTGTGAAGTAAAACTCTGCGTGTTTAGAAGAAACAATCCATCAAGATTAATAAAAAAATCATCACTTCAGGATAGAATTTGCATTCTCTGTCCTTAATACTGTCTCAATCAGGAGAGAAATATGAACGGATCAAGCAATGGTTACAGTCGGAAACAGTTCTGATCATAGTTGTTGTATGGATTATCATGAGAGGAAAATCGAGGATAGACATGGAGGAAATGTACAGCTTTTCACATCACAAGACATTAATTGATGGACTGTACTGGCATGGTGTGGATTATTATGATGTATTTATTAGCAGTTTGGACTCTTATTCTGACGGCACCTGTTCATTGCAGATGATTCAGTGGTGAGCAAGTGACATAATGCTACATTTAGCAAAATCTTCATGAAATACCCATTTTCGATGGCCTGCTGGTAAATAACATTTTTTTTGGTGAACTATTCCTTTAATACTTGTATGTTTTACTAATCTGATAAAATTGGTCATTTAATGAATTTACATAACACACAAGGGGCGTTTAGTTTTTTACAATATGATAATTAGAAGCATTGGAATTTTGCTTGCAATTATGGTAATGAGAGCTGGGGAGGGAAGAATGGAAAATAGTCCTCATTTCCATTTTCATGTGAGATAACTGTGAACGTCTTCAAATCCTTGTTTTTTGTTTCTTTTGATTTTGGTGTTAATGTACCCTTTGTTTTTGAGAGTGTAATAGTGAATATCACATGTTAGCTACTTGCTATAAAAATACTGTCATGCAATAGGTTTGTTTATTTGCTTTTGCGTTATAATAATGAAAATTATTTCCCCCCTTAAGATAATGCATACTGAGGAAGAAAATGTGCTTAATTTATAATGTCGCAATGCAATACATTAAAATGGTGCTGAAAAAAGGCTTTGCGTTTATTGTTCCTTCGAATTATTTTGGGGGGTGAAATGTTACCTAGCTATGTTCTTGGCAGTCTTTATTTTGCTGGAAAAATTATGGATATCATATTTTGCGTACTTTAATTAAGGGAAAATTCACAGTAGTAGACCTTCGGAAATCTGACCAGAGGATGTTTAAGAATTTCTCGTCTTTGAGAGTTCCTACATTCGGTTTGTTCCTAGGTGAGCCTCCTGGCCTGTGGTTAAATATCTGTCCACTTTCACCCAGAAGACTTCAGGATCAATCCAGGAAAAGAGGTAAAAGTGAGTTCTCATGAGGCATGGGGGTGAAGATTGCTGAAAAGGGCCCTTGTGGACAATAATGGACAGGCAACAAGCTTCGTTGTATGCTCCTGTATGTAATATCAAACAATTGACTCAAATATGAAACGTATCTAGCGAGACTCTGTGGGACGTGACTGTAATAAACCCTGTCTCAACCCTATCCTGTCATGTCAGATGCCTTTACGGTCACGAAGACAAACAGTCCTCCAGAGCTCTTCATTTCTGGCCACCTTTAGCGTTCATTACCAGTGATTTAACAGAAATGCTGTTCCTAAACCCTCAGTTTCGACTGTGATGAGCGGAAAAAGAGAAGTTCTGAGAGCAAAGTCTGTTCCCAGTCCTGGAAACACAGCAGATGGTCTTCTTCCCCCGCAGTCGTACAAACTATTCCAGAGCTTAGCTTTAACCTGGCGTAATAAAATAGGCGGCAGTTGCCCACCCTGAGGGCTCTTTACACGTGTTTTTTTAGCAGTTACACACTCTTTTAAACGTGAGCCGGGTGTGTGTTTGACTGACGGGAGCCACAGAGTTCAGAAGAAGCGTCTAGGTCACGTTTCATGCTAATCTCTGGGTTTCCCCGCACAGTTTTTGACCCCTCCTTTCCAGTAGACAAGTAGAGCGCTGATTGAGGCTCTCTGTAAGTACCTCTCCTCCATCAAGCCAAATAAACGTCTTTGCCTTCTACTTTCATCCCCATCCAGAGTGATTATTTACTTCATTAGCTGTTGACGGTCGTAAAGCAAAAGCCTGCTAATAGAAAACCCTCTATAGTAGAAATTTCACGTTCACCCTGGGCTGAACACGCACGACTACATTTGTTCCTGGCTCTCGCTGTGGTACACCCTTAGGCCACTCTGTGCAGGCCAAAGAGAAATCCTATTAACGTCTGTAATAATGGCATCAAAGATAATGTTGATGGCAGTCATAGTGGTCAGCGTTGTGTATTTGTGCCTAAATCTTTTTTACTGACCGTAGGGCCAATGTTAACGTGGATATCGACTTGCTGATCAAGCGGTATCCTTTGCTTCTATATCTAATTGTGCCTGATAGCTTTATGAGGCACATATGAAGAACTCAGGAATGAACAGACTACCCAAGTTGATTATAGAGTTTTTGTAGGCTTGTGTTTGTTTTGACTTGTTTCTCGCTGGCCTAATAGACAGTGACTTCGAAGACAGCATTTGCGCTTGAAGTTACCTCCCCAAATTGATTTCAGACAGACTTCTAAAGGGCAGCTTAACAGTTTAATGATGTACAACAAAATAGAGTGAATGTATAATAACTACAATAATAATTTCTCATTCAAAAATAGAAATTTAACTGACCACCACCCATAATTTTCATGCGCTACGTTATTTTTTTTTTAGTCTGGCTTTGTCATAGACTCAAACTTAGCTAAACCTCACTCCCCTGATCCCAAGGCAAGGAGGGGTTATATTGGTGCCGTGACCCAGATTGCAGTGAGGTTTAGGGAGGTGAGTGCAATGGAGGCCAACTGGATAAAACTGTGTGGGTTAAACCTCACTTCTCTGATCCCAAGAGGTGCACTAACAACTCACAATAAAGGCTGCATGCCAGAAATGCAGGTTTGAATCCTGCGCAGAGTGAATGAGGGAAGTACAACAGTATAGGGGTGATGTTGGTGCCGTGACCCGGATGGGAGTGAGGTTTTGGGGGATGAGTGTAAAAGGTGTGACTGCGAGCTTTAGCGTCTTTGTTATATATGCCCGCATCCAATTATCAAAACACCAGTTCGAATCCCACTTGGAGTGAGTGAGGGGAATACAACCAGAGGGGTTATGCTTGGATATCATAGGCAGGAAAGAGTGCTTTTGAAAATAATTAGATGAAGGTATTACAGTATACAGGATATAACTCAATAATTGCATTCAGATGTTTTTTGTTGATGTTGTGATGGTCATCTAAAAAAAACACAGTGTTAAAAACTTGCTGTGTAAGATATAGCTAGTTACCTAAATATTAACACTGACGGTTGGGGCACTGGGAGTATTGCCTCCTGGAGTATTGGAGTCAAAATACTTAAAATATAATAAAAGATGTTGTTTCGCGTCACAGCTCAATATAGTTGCAATGTCTATATACTGTTTTTCTGGTACTATCAGCTAATTTCCACTGTCAAAATGTCATGTGCTTGTGAGTGAAGAAAGAGTAGCATGTACCAAGGTGTACATATTTCCAAATAGCATACTGTATTTTAGGTAGACTGAAATTCGAACGGTTAGCTTTGCATACTTATTCTCATGGTACACATTTGTGTATCCTTTCTAGTTTTAAACACTCCATATATGTGCGCACGCAGCAGAACATTTGTCCTTGAACTCAATCCCACATGATTTAAATGTATTTGAGGTGAACTGAAGGTGAGACCTCCGTTGGTTTCCTCAGGCCAACATCAACCTCCTTGTCACGCTAATGTCTTTGTCCTCTCTTTAGTCTTCCATTTTCTGTTAGTCTCGTTTAACACTTTAACTTGCAAACCTGCAGAGGTGTTTTAGACGCTTCTTCGACTCTTGTTCATTTTATGGTATTCTTCGAAAGAAGCTAGCAACAGCCCAGGAGGCTGCCTTAATCTACCACCTAATATGGAAATGAGGTCTCCCATTCATTGGTGCCCCAGTCAGCGTATTGAAACAGAAGATTTGCCGTATTGAATTTCGTTTTGCAGGGGTTTCCAACAAATCCTCTTCACAAACAGGATGCGAGTGGTTATGGTACAAGGCATTCAATTGGCCTCTTCTACTTACATCCGACCACAGCTACTGTAAACTATGTGCCCAAGGGGTATTATATAACTTCTCCCCAACCTCTGCAAGGTCAGGTTTCTCCTTTTTATCATAAAGAGGCATTTGAAGGTACACAATACTGTTATTTATTTTAGATTTTATGTAGAAACACCTAACCCTTTTTTTTTTTACTTTTACTGAAGCCATTTTCTGTTGTTTTTAATAAAACAGATTCCCCTATTATGCATTTAGTGTACATTATTAATAGAATGCTTTGCAATTTTGTCTATTCTATTATGTTTGATTCATTTGGGGCCATGCTTTTCTGTCCTTAAATGTAACTGTAGTGAAAGACAAGATCATATAAAACTTGATTAATTATATATACAGTACATATCCTCTGGATGGAAGATACTTTAGGGTTTACGCAGAGCAGATGTGACTCTAATAATTGATGAGTGGGAATGCATTAAATTACTTAAATATAAAATGTGGGTGGTATCATGAAACAATAATTTTATTTCGTTTATAGACACCACTGCATTTGGTCTTTTTAGGGTTTTACATGCTGTAGTTGTATTGTTAGCTAAAGGGACATGATTATGAAATATTATCTGAGCCTGGCCTTTACTTTCTTTTTTTGTGAATTAATGTGGGTGATTTGTGTCTATTACGGATGAACGATGGTGGATATGTGCCACAATAGCATTTTTCTCAATGAATATCCTGCTTTGCTTTGAAATATGTCATATTGCGCTAGTGAAAAGACTTACCAACGTCTTTTCATGTTGACAAAACTGATTTATTGATTAAAAATGTAAATTTTCTTGTCACATGTACTGTAGCATAGCAACATTTCAACTTTGTCATCAAACAGAAATACAAAAATTATAATATTTCAAAAATATTTTTTTTTCCCCAAAATGAGAATTCTGTCCTCATTTACCACTTCATACCAAAGCTTAAAAATATGACTAATTTGAAAATATAAAAATGTAAAATGTGTCCCTAAAATGAAAGTCAATGACAAAAAGCAAAATCATTCTCCGAAATATTTTTCTCGATGACAGAGTGGTCAATTTTGTGTCAACTGTCTCCATTTTCATAGTTGTTGTCATCAAATCTAAAGTGTTTCTCTCTTTCTCTTGTGTTTCAATCTCAGGGTCTTCCCCAAACACGACAAAGACAAATACGGGGTTGCAGTGTAAGCATTTTAAACCTCTTTCACTCCATTTCACTAACGTTGGTCGAGCTCATTTTTTTAATGGGGATTAAATTTACACCACATTCTAACGCACGCTGTCTGTCACTTTCGTAGCTATTATCCCAAGGTCCACGGTTTCATTGCCGACCCAGAATCATCCATCTCAATGCTGGAGGAATCTGAGGGATCGGGCCACGGCAAACCATCCCTGCGCAGAATCAAGGGCCGAATCCACCGCAGCAAGAGCCTGGACAGCATCGACCTGCTTGACTCCAACGTGAGTTAAAGACTGCATCCACTGCAGTAATGCTTCCGTGTGTGGGGGCGGGGAGTGTGTGTGGTGTGTGTCGGTGTGTATTCAAATTGGATTGCGCCCATATATGCTGTGCGTCAGCACTCGGTGTGCAAGTATACATGTATTTGAAAAGCCATTCCATCACTGTGTGTGTGTCGCGTGACTGTTTGTTTATGAAAATGCACATGTACCAGTATGTCTGCATGGCTGCTCTGGGGAATTTCTGCAAGAGTGAACATGACATGCACAATTGTATAAGTCCACTTATTCACAATTATTGCATAGGTTATTAACAAACGCACAGCTGGAGTGAATTCATAAGTGTCCGTAAACGTATAGCAGGAGTCAATGGATATAAACGGGCATCTTTTAAAGGGACAAGTCACTTAAAAATTTTAATTGTCATAGTTTTCTTAGCTTTGTGTCGTTCTTAGCTCTTTTTTATTTTATTTTTTTTTTTGAGTGCTGAAAAAGATTTTTAGCAGAGTGTTCAAGCTGCTCTTTTCTATACAATGGAAGTGGATGGGGACTGGGGATGCTGAGATCCAAAAATGTGCAAAAAACAGCATAAAAGGGATCCGTACAACTTGGTATTATATGCTTTCTGAAACCGTCTGATAGGATTGTGTGCATAAAAAATAATTTTAAGTAGTGTTTTATAGAAAACCTTTGTCGTCTTTTTTTCTGGAGCTCAACAGCCCCAGTCCCCATCCACTTCCATTGTAAGGAAAAGTTAGGCTATGCTAAGCACCTACATTTGTGTTCTATGAAAAAAAATAACAATTAGTATTACACAAGTGTGATTAAATGGTGATAGAATTGACATTTTTAGGCAAACTATTCCTTGCATGCTGTGTATTTATCCCAACTCTCATCCAACAAATCCCTAATCTTAAATTCTTTTTAAAATTACATTTCCCACCATGAATGTTACATGAGTCTGTCATGTTCACCCTGAACAGACTGTCTGAATGCCTCATAGATACTTCATGGGCTCATACTTAATGCAACACCTTACTGAATCTGATTCCTGCACTGGGATACCCCGGAGTGGGTTTTCCGTTTGCATATAAAGCACCTGGGAGTTGAAGTACGCCAGGATGTATCACAAATTGCTTCGCCTCCTCTGAGGAAATGCACTCTAACATGATTATTATTGTAATGAGCTTTGAGTGGGACTTCCGTGAGTAAATTCCACTTGTTTGAGTCTCTCGCACTTTGCAATTATGGATGAAATGAGGTCTTTCTGGTTGAACAGGGGTTTTCTAAAGGGAGCGTCTCAGTTGTCGGATGTTTTTTTGGATTCTGTTTGAATTCGTTTGTTTGCACTTGAAACATACAGTACTTGCAGTGCTAGACGTGTGAGAGTTTAATTATGAATATCATCTTAGCCTTTCAGATTGGTCAGAGCTGCATAATGATACCATGCGGTGCTGCAATCAGTTAACTCAGATGTATTCACTCATGTCTTCATTTATTTTAAAATTAGGCCAGAACTTGTGAGCTATACGCTTTTTAGATGAATTGAGACTGGAGCATCATTAATCATTCATAACTACCTTAAATTAAAATAATGCACATTTTATGCATGCACAGTGTATTGCCTTGTTGACTAACAAATGATTGAGAGGATTCCTAAAATTGTATGCATGAATGTCTTGCTTGAGTCACTTAAAGGCCAGTTTTACTATCAGCTTGCACCAGCCTTCTGGTATTAAAATAGTACTGTCAGGAATTACTAAAGACGCTAACAGAATTAGCACTGAAAAGGCATGAACACGGTTCGTTTTGCGCCTGACCTTATTAAATATGCATTTTGTAGGATGTGTTTGTTTCTTTTTTGTAATTACCAAAGCACATAACAAAATAATCAAACCTTGAATTTTTAATATGTGCATATGGTTAAATACCACGTCGCTCACGAAACCATAAATTGTCACGACTTGTCATTTAATTCAAACAAATGCGGGCCTATATTGTCTCTAAAAATATGCTGTCTAGGTAGGCAAGCTTATTATGTTTTGAAACACAGCCTGGATGTTGATATCACAGCGACACAGAAACCTCCGGAGCGATTGACAGGATGAAGGCGGCCGGGTTCGTTCAGTGCCAAGTGACTGAGCAAATGTGCTTTTCAACAAAGCTTCCTCCACAAAGGCTGTCGGCTTTAGTGAAGTGAGTTAGAACCGGTTCATTAAACCGCTTTAAAGCGCTGTTGCTCTGCCTGTGCTTAAAATATCTAGCCTCTCCAGAACATCTCAGTGAAATAAGGGGGTATCACCGTCCAGGTCCCTGCTCTTTAATACCGTACATATTTCTCTCTTTACAGAACACACACTCACACACACACACAGGCCGGAGGAAAGTTGCTGACTGGGCTCGAATGCCAACCGCAGCTGATGAGAGTAACGTTCCGGCACACAGTGAGTGATGATGCCGCAGCAGCGCTTGAGTGAAGACCTCTCTACTGCTGCCACTCGCTCTGCTGAAAGACAGAACAGAGAGAAACACACAGAGCCACCCACTGCAGTGAGAGCAGGGCTAGCCACTGATGCTAATACATTAAACTCGCTGCCAGAATGCTAAATGTCGAGTTCGGTCGCTATAGGCTTTTGCTATGTGGATGCTAGGGCTGTAACGATGCACCAAACCCACGATTTTCGCGGGGGGTGGGAGAAAATAACGATTTTTAAAACAATTTGCGGCCGGCTTGGTAATAGATAACGGGGCTCGAGCATTCTGAGTAAATACTTGAACCCCTTCGACAACTGAATAGTCGCATATGGCGGCAAATCTATGCCAATAATACGCTAGCGCACCACTGATGCAAAGAATCGTGAGCCGCAAGCTCATTTCAAAACCTTCAGACAGCGTTCGCACCATTCAACCAGTTCATGGGACCCCCTCCTTGGGCTAAGGGACCCCTGCACCTCAAGGGTCGGCCTGTTCCGTAATCCGTCCCTGGTGATATGTACTTATTGGTACGTATTTCGTGGCTCGAGGTACGTTAATGCCATGAGACCAGGTACCAAAATTGTTTATACCTGATTGATTTTAAAAGCACATACAGTAATTTGACTAATTATTCTGGTTGACTACATGGTGCAAGGTGAGTTATTCATGATAGCTCCCAATGATGCAACGCTATCTCACAACTAATTTGTACATATTTTACGAGGTAGCTAATTTGATGAATTCATACGACCTCGCTCGTATGATTTGGTACGATTTGTCTAGACTTCAGTAATGGGTAGGTTCAGGGGCAGGGTTAAGTGTTGGTCATTTGTACAAATTCAGTTGTGCAACATGTAAAATATGTACAATTTAGCAAAGTCGTGTAGAGCGAGCTACGAATTAGCCACCTCGTAAAATATTTACAAACTGCCTTGAGATCAGGTTGAATAATAACGATGGTTGCCTTATCAATTGAGACTATTTGCATGCAATAAAAGCATAAAGTGGACGGAATAGCTCAGATAATATAGTCTTAGAAGCATTCAATAAGAAATGGTTAAAGTTTTAAAATCTCTTGATTATTTTAGCATTCCCTGCTGAAAAAGCATCACAAATCAGCCAAGATTCACCACAAACTAGTCTGTTGGTTGGTTGGATCAGTGTGTTACCCCGTCAGATGTTGGTTGGAGTTTGTTTTCATTTAAAAGACAACAACCACAGCTTCACCTTGTTTTTTCATGTGAAGTATAACACACAAAGGCATTAAGAAGAGCACACTTTGGATTGGGGAAATAGAATCATCCATTTTATTCCCAGTCAGTGAGAGTTGGTCGGTGTCTGTTGGTGCGGTGTGAACATGGCTTGTTCTTTTCATAAGATTCTAAATCCAACAGCTATCTTGATCAAGCTCGTTTGTTGGCATTTGTCTGTGCTAAACATTTATCAAATTATTTCAGGGATTACTATTACTATCCAAGTTAAGCAGGATGAGCAGGAAATGTAATGCAGGACTTGTCAGTCTGTAATTGATTGGACGGTGAAAAGAAAAGACGTAATATTGTGCACAATAAGCTGCGTTTGAAGGCTTCATAACACTGATGTTTTGAATTTTATTTATGCATGTATATGCAATACAAATTGGAGCGTTTGAAGTCACGGCGCTTGGCAGAGTGCCCACTCCTGCTGTCATTTGTGTTGGCGAGTGCCGGTCTCTCTCTCATGGAGAGCATGAATCAGTTGTTAGTGCATAGGTTGCAGAAAACCGCACAGCAGAGAGAGGGCAAAGGAGAAACGCAGCACCGTGAAATGCATCACATAACTCTGGTCAAGCAAGACTCTCTCTCTTCCAATCATTCCTTCTATCCATCTCTTCATCTCATGAGCGGTCTCCATCCTCTCCTTTTTGCCGATATCAGCTCTCCACCTCTCATCTTCATTCAATCACTCCATTCACTTTTTTTTTTCATTTCACCTTGAAAGCCAATAATAAAGGCACAGGAGCAGAAATTATTACAGGACGTAAATTGATATCACTACCGTTTTGCGGCGCTTCAGTAACCCCTCTGAGGTTTTCTACGCTTTTTTAGGGTAATTGTAAAACCTATTAGCCATTTTCGCAATGCATATTCATTCATCCTCCTGAATTCTTGTGAACAAGGAGGTTATATCTTTCTAAAACGGGATAATACACACAAGAACATCATTCTTATTAACTCGCCCACATTCCAAATCTACTATTTATTTACTAAAGGTGAATTTTTAATTGAATTAAATCAGTGGGCAAGGTGTAGGGCCACAGGTACATTACATATTGTCTTTCTTAACTATTTCAGATATACCTCTTACTTACTAAACAAGTATGTACAAGACAAACTGCAGTACAAGAATTAAAATATGACACCATTAAGTATATTACTTCATGGTAAATTTTTTTTTTGGAGAGCTGTACCTTTAAATTTGCTTGCTACTGTAGTTGTTAGTCATAATTTCAGAATATGAATACAAAAGGACACGTACGTGATATATTTTTCAAGCAGCATTTTTTCAGCTCTCTCAGCTGTTCTGCAGTGTGAAAAAGCGTTTTGCTGCACATGGAGCCCTGCAAACAAAGCTAATGCTAATCTTTAAGCTAATCCAAAGAGTGCAATCCTAAACAAAGATTTGCACCGTCACTAACCTACTGCTCACAAGCTGATGCTAAACAGAGCACATTTTAATCAGTTGCATGCTAATATGCTGTTAGCATGCTAATATGGCCTTTTAGAACTATAAAACGTATAGCGACACACATTTGGGCTGCAGTGTATGAACAGGAGTGCTCACTGTCTTCGCCAAAAAACACCAGCGTAAGCACTTAGCGTGGCAAAAGTGCTGCAGCTGCAATTGCAGTGGAGACGAGACTGCAGTTGAATGAACTGATCTGCATATGTGAGGGACAGAGAGAGTGAAATGGGCTGAGAAAGCTAAGACAGGAATTGGGACAGAGGTGTCCCAGCACGTGAGAGGCGAAGTGAGGGGGCTACCCTTGAATGAGGTGCGTACGCTGAGGAGGGGGTGGATGCAGCAGCTGAAAAGACACAAAGAGGAGGAGGAGCAGGAGGGTGGGAGGTGTATCTCACCTATTTGTCATGGAAACAGTGAAAGGAGGTGAACGGGAGGGGAATGAGTATAGGAGGTGTTTTTTTTTCTTTTCTTTGAATTGGGGTGACGTTACCTTGAGTGTCGCTGGAAGCTCAACACTATGGCGAGAGGGTCCCTAGAGCATGATGGGATAGAGAGAGAGAACATTTTGTTCTGTGCGGCATTACAGCAGTGCTGTGTGTGTGTATGTGTGTGTGTGCGCATATGTATAGAGTGTATGTTTCACATTTGATCAGTGAAAGATGAGAAGACGCACGTTTCATAAATTCAAAATGACATCCTCATCATTTTAAGATGCGAATCTTTCAAGCACAAATTGGGCCGTTCTCTTTTTTTATCACTATTTTCAGTTCAACCCTGTTGCCTTGATTTATCTGCATACATGTGATATTTGAGATGTGAATATTTTTAACATTACATTTTCTTTCTTTCTACCTTGTAGTTTAATGACATTGTAAAAAAAATTAAACTTAAAATTGTCTACCCTGTTACCATCAAAATGATCACTTCATTACATAAAATTCAAAGGACATGCTGAAAGGACAATTTTCTTTCTACCTTGTAGTTTAATGACATGGTAAAAAAAAAAATTGTAAAACTGTCAACCCTGTTACCATCAAAATGATCACTTCAATACGTAAACCTTCAAAGGACAAGCTGAAGTTTTCCAGTATGTGTCAATCCTAAAATGTCAACCCTGTTGCTTTGATTTCACATATTGAAAACATCTGATAATCAAAAACAGCAGCATTAAATTCAGCATTGAAAGCAGTGAAGTTATAAAAAAAAAACACCTTGTAGTTGTATTTGTGACATTGCAAACAAACTCGTAATCTCAAATTAAACTATAAAATCAACCCTGTTACTTTTCTGAGAAGATATCTGTATCCTAACATTGATTCAAATGTACAAATTTATATTGAGATGTGTTATCTGAAAATCTATAATTTTTTTATTGATGCTGAGTGTTACGAAGGGGTCTGAGACAAGCGGATCCATTCGCAGTGCTTTATTGAAAGATGTGGTTGAAAAACAGGCAGGGTTGAGAAAACAGCAAACAGGTTTGGCAGAGGAAAAACACAAGAATAATCCTGGGGCAAGCAATTGTCAGTCAAGTCCATGGGAAAAACGAAAGGGCAAAAATCCAAATACAAGGCAGCAGTTGGTACATGGAGTGCCCCCGAATGGAGATCATGGGCAACCGAGCTGGCGATCGTGACACTGAGACATTGTTTCCCCAGAGAAGTAACTAGGTTGACAGAAAAAATAATACAAATGTTTTTTTTAAATGCACAATTCAAAACTGGATATGACATACATTTTATATATATAAAAGTTAATCTCTAATGTAGTATTTCTATCATAGCAAATCTATGTGTGTGAAATCTGATATGAGTGAATTTCAGACACAGTGACCCCAAACATACTTGAACGTGCATTTCAGAGCGTATGCTATATGTGTGCAGAAATGATATGTTAGGGGATATTTGTAATGCAGTTATAGCGCATATAGGCCCCCTACTGTGAAAACCCATTTACAGAAGTGTGTGGTGAAGAAGTATAACATGCCATAGTGACATCATCATCAGGTGTCATATCACTTTTTTCTAAATAAGGAGACCACCTTAAAATGTCAACCCTGTTACCTGATTTTTTTTATTTCGTTTTTTTAATAAGCATCTAATAATTAAAAAGTGGAAATTTGTAGAAGTATTAGCATTAAATTATATTTTTATTTATTTGTTGTATTTGTAGGTGTCAACCCTGTTACTTTTCTAAGAGCATAATATGCTAGCATACTGTGTGAATGAAGTAAAATAGAGTTGTGATAGAGTTAAAGCTAAATTTATTTTAATTTATATTGAGAAATAATTATGTAACTAACAGGGTTGACAGCTTATATAAATTTTCAACAAAATGTAATTAAAAAATGACCTTTACAAGGTAGATTTACACCTTTGCTAATGTAATATCCCCCGAATCAGACCTGTCTGATCCATGATATGTGGTGTTGTGCATATTGGATGTCCGTATGTTCAGTATGAGTACGCAGTCTTGAATTCATGTGTTTCTGGTGGTGGTGTGGCAGTGACGTGTGTGTGTATGCATGTGCATAAGGATGATTGGTTTATCGGAGCCAGAGGGGCCCTGCTGAGAGCGATCCAGCTGTCAGCTCAGAGTCTGAAAATTGGGAAGTCCATGTGACCACGTGTGCCCCCTCAAGCCTTCACAAACCTCGACATATGGAGCAGCATTTTAAGAATTCAGTCTGCAGATATTACACAAACTTCTAGAAACGGACATACATGCTCATTATGGCAGTTATGAAATATTATATCATCTATGCTGTGGGGTCATTGTTTTTAATGACCTGTGGTTACTCTTCTTATTGAAGCAACACCTGTAAGAACTTACTGACTTCATGTTTCTATTAAACAAGTTAACAGTAATTACCAAAATGACTGAGAAATGAGAAGCTACTGGGAAAAGCTACTGTTACTGGCATCACTGTACAGTATCTAGATGTTTACTGGTGATACAATTCCTTGTATGTTTTTATTCCAAGATATAGCCTGCAGTCTGACAGCTCTTTAATAGCTTCTTGCTGACTCCTCTGTCAGTACAAATTTATGTCACAATCAATCTGTACTGGCCTATTTTACATCAACTATTAGGATTATATAATACGAAATTTGTTGGCTTGCATATAACGCACAGTTTTCACGTACATATGATACGCATCAACCCTAAAACCGTAATCCTACCCACATGCCAAAGTCTATTTTTGCATATCAATTCCACAAGTTTTATTTGGCAATGAGATCAGGTAGGAATTTTCTGTCTTAGTAATATCATAGCACTTGTGTTGCGTATAAGAACAACCATCAACACGTCAAGGTTTAAAGGTTTATGTCTCATACTTTAAATAGACCACTGATATGAACGCTTCATAGTGCTGGGAAGTTCGTTAAAAACAATCATTTAAAGATGCTACCTGATTTTCAGAGTTTAGTTTTTGTATTAAAATTGTTGTTTTGCAACTGTGATGCACAAACAATGATTCGACTGAATCGTTTGAAAAAATAGGCTCAATTGAATGATTCATTGGCAAATCATACACTACAGTGGTAGACACATTAGTCAACTAGCTTGCAGATCAACAACATTTCAAGGAGAGAAGTAATGAGGTTTTATTGATGCTGAAGCATCTTATTGACTCCATTGTTTATCTGTGCACACCTCCCTTTGTGGCAGCGAGTGAGTCATATACAGAAAGTGCTACTGCAGTAGAATCCATCTAACAAGAATCATTTTAGTGAAAACATACAGGTATCTTGCCAAATTCATCACCCTGTGTTCTGTAAGGACTAAACAGCTTTGTATTCTGAGTTTTAAAGGATTTATTTCAGGCAAATTCCTTTTTAAACAACGCATTGCTTCGTCGACAATCAATTTCAGTTAATAGGAAAAGGGAGTGAATTGATTCCTGATGATAAAATCTAGAGATCCAATCCTTGTCCTCCAGGTTTGCTGGAGCGGCACATGTGAAGGTCATCTGCTTCCAATTATCGTCCTTTTATCCGTAAAAGCATACTTCAACACATACATTACAAGAAGCGGAGAGCAAAAGCTGTAAATGATAATAATGATAATAACACATCAAAATTATACATTCTACATTATACAAATGATACAAATAATACATCAATTCATTAAAAAATAAACACATGAGGTAATACAAAAAAGTTAAGTATTACTTAGTAGTCAAGCCAACTCTTTTAGCAATCCAGATTGTGTCAAATAAATAGGAAAATTACAAAACAGCGTGTACTGTAGTCAAGTGAAAGAAAATTACACTCAGTTTCCAGTTAAAGTCAGTTCATCGTTGATTCAGTGATGTCATCGTCCAGCTCAGTTCTGTGGAATCAAGTTCAATATCAAGTGCCGGAAATGTAACAATACTTTGTTTTCATCTGGGTTATTGTTAACAAAATAATAATAACTATAATGTTTATTTGAATAAAAATAAAATAGAAAAATCAGTTTAATAGAAAAAAGTTTTTGTAACACTGGTTGTCCTCACTGCCTCTGCCAGTTTTCCACATGCTCTCTGGACACATTGGTGAAATACGGGGTCAGCTGTAAATCCCAGTGACGATATTGGCATCCGTGCTGGATTTATGACTAAAGGATTCTGGAATCCAAGCCCAGTTTCGGAGCAGAAGATCAGCTGGGTTCCAGTCATCGACACGTCTCTGTGGCTCAGGTGCGAACGCTTTGCCAACGCATCCTAGACCCGTCCACAACACATCCAGCCAAGCTTGTGTGCTTGTGTTTTTCACGACAATTGTGCTCACTAATAAACTAAATCAATCCAAAATCTCAGATGACTCATGCTATTGATCTATTATTGATCAGCTGTCCGAACGGAGCACTGACGGATTCGATTCAGGCACAAATGACTCTCAGACGGTGCTGTTTTTTAATTTCTCTGGTCCTTCGGATGAGGTACGTCACTGTAGGGATCTGCTAAAGACAGTTGGATTTGATGAGTACATTCTGGTGAGCGACCAGCTAAACGTTTACTACTGACCCCCTACCAGCCATGTTGTTGTTAATTTGCTCTAATGGAAGGGATTCTGCCTCCTCAGCTGAGTGGTATTAAGCCCCCTGGAGATCTCAGACACAAAGATTCAGAGTGAGCGATGCGTCATTGCCATACACGCTCTACTATACTACTTTACTTTACACATTCAGTTCAGTCTGACATGATACGTACTGTAAGCATTGTTTTAAGAAGGAAATAAATTATTTTCACAAATGAGGTCCAGTGCATATGCAGTGCTCGCAAATTGCTTGACAGGAATAATAGCTGTATTATGTAAGTATGTATATATAATATATATATGTACTGTATATATGTGTGTGTGTGTGTGTTTGTTATGTGTGTATTACTATTATGTTATTTATAACAGATACTGATTTAATATGTACATATTGTAATATGTACTGTTTTTACATATTTTAATATATATGTAATTTTATTATTATTATTATTTATTTATCATTTTACAATATAACAATCCGCACAATTAACAAAAGAAATATTCAGCATTAAGTAGCACCAGAGTATACAAATATGAAAACATCTACATCATCAAATCCAGTTTATGTAGCTATGTATATATATATATGTAATTTTTTTAATGAAAATATTTAAATCAATAAATATTTAAACTATTTAATAATGTATGTAAACAGCAATAAGTAACGTGATAATTAAATTATAGTATAGTATTTATATTTCTAGTAAATACTAATTTTAATAAATAGTATTTTTTTATTTCTGTCTGTATACAGTCAAAAAGCCATTACAAACAATAAGAATAACATGCTGTATTTTTCTCAGTATAATATGATATAATATCATATAATTAATATAATGTAAGGGCACATACACACACACTTACATATACTTTTGGTATTATTATAATAAATAAATAATTATTAAAAAATAATTAATGTACAGTGTCAAATAAAAGAGACTGTCATAATAAACAAAAAACTTTTTTAAATGTTAAACAGGGTAATAAATAGAAGATATATATTTACAATAGTAATAATAACAACAATAAAAATTGTAATAATAATTATTATTATTAGTAGTGTTGTTTATTATTATTATTATTAATTACTATTATTATTATTATTTTATTGTTATTTCAGTGATATCAGAAAAAGTATTTTTGGGGTTTTTTTTAGGTACATTTGTAATAATTCCATATCAATGTTTGCTAATTAAAGTACAATTAAATGACAAATAAATGTGCTTGTGATTTCATCGATTTTATAAACATCTTATTTCTTAACAGTAAGGTGTAGTTTGGCATTAGTTCAGCTTTGGTGATTTTAAAACCTACAGTATACTGGTGGACAGCTCCTAACAAGAGTACTGGCATGAACACTGAGACGAGCATTTGGTGCACTGCAATTTCGCCTGAGGATTGTCTGTGTGTGTTTTGCCAAAAACCTGCTGGACTTTAGCCACAGCCACGTTTATTTCATTCACTACATTGTTTTCTCTTTGTTGATCTGATGTTGTGTGATTTCAGCCTTTAATTGGGTCTGTGTGTAGGCGTCAGTGCGGTCAGCTCGTGTCGGGCTGGGCTTGTTTGTGCTGCGTTTCATGAGTGAGATCTGCATGGAGCTCCCACTGAGCCGCCATATGCTGCTGAGACTGGAGCGTCTCCTCATCCGGGCAAACCCGTAGGTTACAGCGAGAACGACTGCAAACTCCAAAACACACTCACACTTTAGATATTTCCCTCTCCTTTTGATCCTGCCCGGGCGGTTAGTCTTTTTGAAGGACATACAGATTTGCTTCAAGGTACAACGCTCGTTTCTCTTTGCAATACACTCTTAGTCTTAAAGCATGCACGTTTTTATTCACATCATTAACTTCAAAGATACACAGCATAACCTAAAAATACAATGAAAACACATATGTATTGGCTCTTATGGTGCTTGGATGAGGGAATGACCTCTCTGTACCCTCTAAAGCTCATTTCTGTGTGAATGGCGTAATGTTTGTGGAGTGAGGTCGTCACAGCCGTCCTCCTGTAGAGGGCAGAGTTTTCCTATTCAAACAGACAGAGAGATGTGACCTCACTGCTCAAGCTGTTCTCTGAGGGATGCTGGCTTATAGAACAGCATTAGACTCACCTTCCTAAAGCAAGTTACATAACAGAGCTTCTTCTTTGATGGCGCATCGAGCGCTTGCTGTGAAAGGGCACTGCTCGTTGTCATATAAATTGAGGTGCATGGCGTTACAGTATTGCAGTTAGAGTTTTTAAGAGGTTATTCTACTCAAAAGGGATGTAAGTGGAGTCATTCATTCATAATCGGGTTCATAAGTGGTCTTCTATTTAGTGGTTAGTGACAAAATATATAATATTGTTGATTTTTAGTGTTGGGGTAGTAATGCATGTCACATAATCAGATGATGGAGAGAGAGGGAAGTGATGGGATTCGAATTCGGGTCACTTTGTTTTCCCATTTATTTACTGACAGCTCTCATGTTGAGAGAAATCGGGAGTAAGTAAGTACTTTAGAGTAAAATAATACATTATATTTACCAAAAATGTAACTTTTTAATAATAAAAAGCAAAAAGACTCTGAAAAGTAATGCAAAAGTAATGAAAAGTAATGCAAAAGTAACGTAACACATTACTTTCTGGGATATCATTAGTGGCAGCCTAACTATTTGATGATGTGAGTGATGTGACTTTCTTGGTTGTCACCAGTGGTGGAAAGAGTACTGAAAAATCACACTCAAGTAAAAGTACCATTACCTTCCAAAAACGTAATCGAACAGACAGGGAACATTTGAAGAGTTCGGTAGTGCTGTGTGTTGTTTCAGGGTTGGCATCATCTCTTCTTAAGTGTTCTGGATCCAGGCTGGAGCTTGTGAATTCCTAGCTACCACGACATGACAATCCCATGGTAGAAAACAGCCTCCACTGAATGAAAGGAACAAAAAGTGCTGCACTTGAAAATGGTTTATGCGCGAGTGCACTTACACTAAATGAAGATAAACTGTGCAAAAAAATACACTTTTTTTAACGAGGTGCAGTTTTATTACATCATGCGCTGACACAGATGCAGTATATTAATGCCACGGGTCATTAATAAGGTGGTCCTCAATTTGAGTCCTAAGCTTTTTCACAGCGTGCATCGCACACTCAAACTCATCAAAAGTCAACACGTTCAGCAAGCAACAACGACTTATCCATGCGCCCGCTGCAGAACGCACGAGAGGGAGAGACGAGGCATACATCGCGGGGCTTGTGATTGAATTTACAGAATGTGGCACTTGCGGGATATACACTGTTCGCAATACCCGGTTTTACAGGTCCATTTACAACCCTAGAATTTGACCCTAGAATGAAACAGTCTGTTTTTGCCTTATTTGGAAGCT
>JAUMHQ010000094.1:11238376-11249161 GCA_032361165.1 Enteromius paludinosus | reverse complement strand
CTATCTATCTATCTATCTATCTATCTATCTATCTATCTATCTATCTATCTATCGTCTATCTATCTATCTATCTATCTCTCTAATAATCCGGTGCATTCACAATACCCAGTTTCTAAAAATCCCTTCACCTCAATGTCTTTTTATAACAACACGGCGAAGTGGAACATCCCAGATAGGGATGCTGCTGCTCTGCTCTCTCTCATGTTGCCACCCCTGGAGAGATGCAGTGGAAATGTCCAGCAGACAGACATGTCAGTGCTGTGCTGCTGAGAGAAGAGAGCAGAGCGAGCCGCTGCCATTGCAGTGAGTCTGCTGCACAGGGCTAAACACGACATCCCGCCCTCTGCTTCCCCGCAGGTGTACTAACACACCTCTCAACGGATTTATACAGCAGGACTGCTCTGGATACACCCGATTCTTGCGGGACATACGTGTCACATTCAGAGGTTTTGTGAATTGTAATCGCTTCATCAGCAATAAGAGGAGATCGCTGGCGGTACATAGCGAACTTTACGCTTATCTGACATGTTGCTGCTCATCTTAATAAGAGACCACAACACGCTTTAGCCCGACATAAGGGCTGGAGGGGACGAATACGCGGATTTTATCTCCCCTGGGTTGATCAAGCCCAAATAACCCTGTTTTTTTATTTATTTCTTTGAGGCGACAACATTTAGCCTCAACTTGCTTCAGCGAGAGCAGCTAAAGGAACAAAATGTCTGCCCGGGCTGCCTCGAATAAGGTTTGTGCTGTTTTAATAACGTTTTACATACAATGTCAGCAGTTGTTGGAGCTAAAGGATGAAATATAATTAAACCAGAGCTCAAATGTGTGCGATAGGTGCCCGGGGTCATAAATGTGTGCGCGCGTTTAGCCTCAGCTAACGGAGATTCCTCAACTTATGCTAACACGCTAACGCTAGCCGATATGTGCGATAGTTTACAGCTTTAATTTAACACACAACGCTTTGGTTTTCCATTTAAGATTTCTGGTATAACCGTAAATCCTCTTGCTTTGTTATTTAGCATTTTCTGTTATAACTGTATCGCGTTTGTTTGCGTGACAGGGACATAAATATGCGGTTAGGTGCTTAGCTGAAGTGGTTTCCAAAGTCTGTTGGTTTCCACGAAGCTTTAAAACGCTGGACCACAAACGTTTTATAGCGATAATTGTGCTCAGCTTTTAAACAAGCAGCTGACAATGACAGTGTCGTGAGTTAGGAGAACATTTGTCAGAGAAGGGAAAGTGCTTATGTAAAATCTGCTTAAGCGGTTATTAAATGCGTTATGTAAAATTTCACGATTTGCGTGTTTCAGTGTATTTTATAACTGCTCAGAAGTGTGTGTGTGTGAGCTGATATTTATGGATGGTGTCAGAAGTGCGTGTTTGGACGCATCCCATAGCAAACAGACACAGCTGATGACAGGAATGATGGATATCAAGCTCCTCAGCTGCTGTTCACTGGATGTTTTCGCTTTTATTTCAACTCTAGGTTATCCTGTCTGCTTTCATTTAAAGCCCATAGAAACTTTTGGACAGGGATTGTAAACGAGTCGAGCTGTCACACTGATACAGTTTCTGTTGGGCGGGTCTTTCCATTGACACCTGTTGAAGCCCCTCCCACAACAGGTGAGCTCAGGGAAACAGGTGGAACATCTCAGGAATGTGACTCTTGTCCAGCCCTTCCTCCCTGGTATGAGTCACAGGTTGCTTTCCTCTCTGTGATGTTTGGTTAAGCCAGGTAACATTAACCTGTTTGACCGGATCAGCCGACAGAGCATGATTTACTAGAGCTGTTTTCATGATGCGTAGCCTGAGTTATGATTGGGCATTCTTTTAATTTTTTTTATTTTTCAGTGATGTTGCTATTGTCGATTTATAAGTAAGCAGGATTCAAATTTTTTCCCCACATATGCAAATATTTATTGATGCGTTGTGTGAACAAAAAGTGTGTGTATATTATATTTTTTATTTTATTTTTATTTATTTATTTATATTTATTTTATTTTTATATATATTTTTATATTTTATATAATAATATGTTATAAGTGAGTGTGTATTTAATAATAAATAATAAAATTTAAATGTAGATGTTGGAATTAATACATTTTGTGTAGTAAATATTCTACATTATTATTAGTACTGTGAAAGGAGTATTCACAGATTTACATAATATGTGTGTATATATATGTGTGTGTATATGTGTGTGTGTGTGTGTGTATATATATATTTGTGTGCGGGTTTATGTGGTTTGAGGACACACATTTGTATAATAACATGGGTATGACATGGTATTACAATATGAAGGTGATTTATGAGGACATTTTCAGTGCCCCCGTAATTCAAAAGACTTAAAAAACATACTAAATGGTGTTTTTTTGAGAATGTAAAAGTGCACACAGTTTCCTGTAAGGGGTAGGTTTAGGTGTAGGGTCAGTGTAGGGCAATACCACATACAGTCTGTACAGTATAAACACCATTACGCCTATGGAGAGTCCCGGTAAATCCCAAAAACCAACATGTGTGTGTGTATATATTTGTGTGTGTGTATGTATGCATTAATATGTATATATGTATATGTTTATATAAATACACACATACCATGTCAAAATATTTACAAGTATATATTAATAATCATATAATTTGTCATATATAAAGTCACATTTTTCTGAAATGTATACATGTGTGTATTTTTATAAAGAGATAATAAATATACACGCATTTTGGACATAAGCGCTTCTTTTGGATACAATTAATCACAATTAAATGTTTGACAGTGCTAATTATTATTTATAATATATTATAAAACGGTTAGTTCCATTCCTCAATTCTGATTGGTCAGCAGCTGTGTTTTATTCACGATACAGCACGGATACGACCGCTTCACTCAACGTTCTGTGTGTCATTGAGCCCCTTTAGCAACCATTAGAACTGTTCCTAACCTGTTTTTATTTGAGCTCAATGAAATGACGCACTCCGTTGCCGTTAGGGACTACTTTTTACAGCGGAAGGCAAATGATGATTTTACTTGATGAAAACATTATAATATTTATATTTATTATTATCATTTATTATTATCATTATATTATTTATATTTATATATCTTTCTTTTTTTCTCACATATTAAGTTATTTTAGAATAATAACCAAATAAAAAAAAAGTTGTCTTGGTAACTATCTGAAAAACAAACGTATGTATTTTATTGGAGTAAAGCTTTTTTAAATCTATACGACAGATGTTTTTAGTGTTTTATTGTAGTTTTTGTTAACTGTACTATTCCGCACACACACATGATTGCATTTATATAAATCATATTTATAATTTGCATCGATCTCTTACTACCTGCCAATTTTAAGTTGGCACTAAGTATTTCTTACTAGCCCTAAAAATATATTTGGCATTTAAATATATTTGGGAAAAATATTTAGCTATTTTTTCCCATTTTCCTAACCACAAAACAATTTATATATATATATATTTAGTTTTTTTGTTTGCGTTTTTACAAGTTTTGTGTTTCCTCCGTTACAATCATCACTAAAGTTTTGTTTTGTAAATTTGTTGCATTTATTAATTTGTTGCTCACAGACTATCTTCTGTAGTTCTTGTGTCTCACATTGCATTTACTAAAAAAGGTACTTGCTTACTGACCAGTAAGTCCACTGTTCCTTCACCAGAGGCAGTTTAAATGCGTACTTGGTGTTGGTTGAGTATTAATTTTTGACCGTGGCTGTCAGACTTGTTTTGAAGGTTAATAACAGCACTTATTCGTGGACGGCGCAGATGCAGGGAAAAAGGGATTGTGCTGTAGTTTGCATTGTGTGCTGATTCTTATCGGTCTCATGGCCTGTCGTTTCACTGGTCAAGTCTCAGTAATCCTGTTGGTCTAATCGCTTCATGAGATCAAAGGCAGAACCACAACACGATTTCCCGTCTAGCCTAAATGGAGGATTTAGTTTGTGCCCCGCTCGATGCCCTTTCTTGGTAAAAACACTGGCTTTTTCCCCCTGCCCTACACTGCAACTTAAATGAAGCTTTAGATGTAGGCTTGTTAGGGTAATGCAGTTTGGCACACGGAGGCCTGGACACTGACTGCTTTACGAGTCGCTCAAGGTATCTGGATGGATGCTGGACAACTTTACAGTGGCCCTGATTTCTGCCTGTGATGAAATCTGTTTTTAAAGCAAATAAATCCACCTCCTGTCATTATCATAATGGAGGCCAGTGATTTGAATCTGTGTTTAATGTATACAGATGTTTTGGCTTCTTCCTTTGTAATTATACTTGGGTGGCTGGTTTTGGTTTTGTTCTGTCTCATGTAAACCAGACATCAAATGTTTTTTACTTGTTTTCCCATACAAATAAGAAAAAACTGTAACTTAAAGTTGGCTGGCACAGTGTTTGTGTATAGAGCCCTGCACACTATATGCAAGATGAATAAAAATTTACCAATTTGTTGCCTACATTTATAATTAATATACACAATTTAGCAAATCGAGGGAATAAATTAGTAAATCGTGCACAATTTATAAATCAAAGACCAATATTTCTCCACCGTTTGTTCATTAGTTAGTGTTTTTATCCTTTAGCTACAGTGCGAGTCATTGGCATGGTGATTTTTCTCTGTTTAATCTTAATTGTTTAATCTTGTTGAGGAATGTGAGAGCCGTCCTTCACAGCAGCGGTGGGCAAATCCAGGGCTTGGCTGAGGGTAGAAACAATTATGGCTCCCTAACTGTCCGCCACTGGTCAGCAAACAGATAGTCCTGTCCCAAAACTCACGCCACCCAAGCCAAAAATGACGCACTTCGGCTTTGACTTATTTACTTCCTATTCTAACCAACTATATATAAATATATAACCACCTTCCTTCTGTTAATCAGCCATTTAGAAACCATTATTGGTCAATGCAAACGGCCAATCAATCGTTCACTCATTTAATTGAGAACATTTGTGATGTCGAGCATTTCTGGTGTGTTTAGCTCATCCGTGTGTCCTGGGTTGTTCTGTATAATGATGTATTTGATACATGGGATTGAAGAGATCAAGGTCAAAGATAGAGGCCAGAGCTCTCTCACTTTTCTGTGTCAGGTGACCTGCTTTTCTGTGAAACTTGGACGTGGTGTATTCTCTCTCGTGGATCAGGGGATTATTTAGTGACCCAGTACTTCTGCATGTAAGGCTGGTGGAGTGGGGTTTGTTAGTGTTTGTTGTTAGCGTGTAATGAGCAGGATATCGTTAACACTGAGATTAGTAGTGCAGTACTTAAATGGAAAGTAAATAGTGGCTTAAGAGAAAAATAATGGTTGATGGTGAATAGATGCTATGTCTTTTGGGGCGGAATAGAGGTGTTGAGATGAAAATGCCTGTTGGATGCACACATGGGAGATGGTTTTGCAGTGATTATAAACATAATCGGCATGCATTTTCCTTTTAAGTCCGTGTGTTAAGTTAGAAAATAGTTCAGCTGTTATGAAGCATTAAATTTTTTATTTCTTCATATCAAGCATTTACAGGAGCACATAAAAGATGCTGTATGCAATCAAAAAAAACACTTTGCTTATGTTTCTGATTATGTTTGCAGTAGCCTCGCTCCTGGCTATGCTAAAAATTAACTTGCAATATAAATTGTGTTCTGATGCATGCAAGAAATCAAGCTTTTATAGCTAGAATAATTAACTTTTATATTTGCGTTATTGATTTTGTTTACAATTTAAATTATTTAAACTGCTGCTATAAACTACTATATATTATTGTAAATATTTAATAATAATAAAAAAATATATAATATATCTCTTTAAAAAAAAAAAAAATTATAATAATATATATATATATATATATAAATATATAAATATATAATTAGTTTTTTATTTTGACTATGTATTTTAAGTACTACAATATGTAGTTTTCTTAAAATGTTTTTAAATCTTAAAAATATCTAATCTAGAAACAACTGCCTAAAAATGAAGACTGATGAAGCTTAATTTTAATTTAACAAAACTGGGAAATGTAAATAAATATAAATAATATAATATATCAAATTTTAAGTTAGCATTTAAAAAAAAAGCTAAAATTTCCATGAACTGTTCATTTAAAAAAATAGTAAAATAAAAAAGAATTAAAGTATATTATAATAATATTAAACTTGATGTTCATTTTGTTGTTTTATAAGAAAATACTATTTATATCTTCAAAATTTCTCATTAAATTGAAAGTTACTTCGTAATTAACTCGTAATTAAATTTATGAGTGAGAATTGTTTCTTCACTAATTTATTTTAAGTGTGTTTTTGTTTAGATAGGACGTACAGTAGGTACCAGTTTGTGCATTACATGCACATACATTCCATAATTTTCTTAAAGGTCAAATTAAAGGTCAGCACTGATTTTTGTCATCGTATTCTTAACCATGAAAACTTACCAGCGCAGAAATTGTTCACCGTTTCCAATGAATGTTTCATTTTCAGAAGACCGTGAAACCGGCGCATCCTCTCCTTAACATGACGCTGTATATTGCAGAGCGTTTTTAACACAGAGAATGAAACGCAGTACTATCCCTGGAGCACAATATCATTACATTTTCACTCCAGCCAGAAATAGATGTGCTGAGACGCCACATTTAAAAATAGTGCTGTCAGAACGTGGAGGCTTCGACTGATTTTGCTAAACTGAGTTTATATGGCATCTGAGTGTATTTGAAAGAAGCAGCTCACGCGTGACTTCGTGGAGCACTTAGCATCGCTTCACAGTGTCTGATGGACCGAGCGATCAGAAACCAGGCGGTGGTTTTGTTTAGTGTTGAATGCGAAGGAAGTTGAAAGCATGTTAACAGTAGTGAGGGTAAATCGTGTCAGCTTTGTGCTTGTTCCTGATTCTGGCTGCAGTCTCAGTCCACTGATCTTTCTGCCTCGAGCTTTTTGGCCAGTAAGCTCTGACGTGCCAAAGTTTTGAATCTAGATCCAATCATCGAGATTCAGTGAAACCCTGTCACTGCAGAGCTGCAAAGTTAAGATTTTCCTCTCGTTTGCTGAACGATTGAAGTATCTCTTTCTTTAACTAAATTCAATTGCTGGTGGACGGAGAAGCAACTAGTTTGTGAAAAGAGTGAACGAATCAGCTCCTTTTGTTGGTGTATGTATGGATTATGGATGGTGCGGTTCATGAAAAAAAAAACGAACCGTGGGTTTTGTGAACCGTGCCACCCCTAGTATGAATCGTAATAATTGTAGTGAATCATTTGTCAGGTGATTTTATTAGCATAGTTTATTTAATAGCCTATTTCTGAAGTTTAAACTAATTCTTAATTCACTTTTGCCTACTTATCAGCTTTGCCTTACCCCTTAAAAATGTTACCTTGCGGGTGTGAGTGCTCCTAAAAATAAAGTAAGTGTAGAGCCCTGCAGCAGAAAATTGGTCCTGAACATCAAAGCATGGGATTTAACATTCATCCTGCATACTGAGGCCACATAGTCAGAAACCGTCTGTTGTTTCGCTCTCCTCCCTGTCATTGTGAAACTAACTTGTGTAACACAGGGAAAGTTGACATACGTCATTTTGCGCAAGCACAGCATACCGTTACACGTTAAGTTTAGCTGAGTTATATAAGGGTGCGTTCTGTAGTAATTTGCGCGTGCGTGCTTGTGTGTGTGTGTGTGGCATCCTCTCCAGGTTTGTGGCGGCACGAGGGTTCAAAGGTCAGCTGTGACACCAGGGTTAACGAGTCCTTGGCTTCCTGCTGTCTGGTGTAGTATTTCTCACCACGCTATCTCCTGGACGTGAGCCAGATGCTGTAATGTAAACAGTGAAACGCACACAGACAGCGTGAGAGTGCAAGGAGACGCCCCATACCTGACATACCTGATCTGATTGGCGTCATTGTTTCGTTCTAGTGAGCTGTCGAACTGGTTTCGGGAAAACAAGTTTTGTGGATGTAGTGATACGGGCCGAGGCCATCCGGTTTCTTTTTAGGATTTCTTTGACTCGATAAACATCAGTCTGAATGTTAGTGGCTGACACATTTTTGGTCATTATTTTTGTTAGGTTTAGAAATTTTGAAGAATTTTAATGTCAGCAATTTATAGGTTATCAAAATAATTTTCCTTGTGTGTCTGTATCAGTATTTTGGCTCCTATCATTATTGGCCAGAATTGAAAAAAGGTGCATCTCTATGCAAAAAAAAACACCCTTATTCGTCTTATTCATGGTCAGTGACTTCATGTAGACTGAGCTACTGGACAGACTCGTTTTCATTGGGCCACTTTAATTTCGCCTCTGTCAATTTTAGATGCAGCGTCCTGAGACACGTGCCTAT
The DNA here is from genome assembly GCA_032361165.1 of Enteromius paludinosus. Classification (NCBI taxonomy): domain Eukaryota; kingdom Metazoa; phylum Chordata; class Actinopteri; order Cypriniformes; family Cyprinidae; genus Enteromius; species Enteromius paludinosus. The sequence continues at coordinate 11,240,854 of JAUMHQ010000094.1, read as the reverse complement.
TTATATGACTGGAGCACAAGCGCACAATTATTCTGCTTCTCTAAATGAGGCCGTTTTTTTTGCTCTTTGGGATTCATTAAAATAGCATTTCATCTGTGAACGGTCCAGAAGATGCGCGTGTATGACGTATTTGCAATCGCATGCTTTCATTAGAGGCTGTTTGCACGAGTTGAGAGCAACGGCCGCGTGTCTTTGCTCATCCTCTGAATTGAGTGCGTAAAAACGAGAGCCTGATAGCCGTATCTCACTGGAGCCGACCCTCCTGCTTTTGTTCGGCGGGGGAGAAGGTGCGTGTTTGTCGGAGGGCCGATGTCTTTGTCCGGGACAGCTGTTATCAGTGCGTTCCCGTTCCTCTCTGGGCTCCGTGGAGGTCTCTGATAACTCCCAGCATGCACTCTGAGTGGAGTTTGTTGCCATCGGCTGGATTTAAAGAATCACCGTCTCGTGTAATAGCTCTGATTATTGATACACCGGAAGGATTTGTTTCACTGATGATGGATATGGTTACGTCATAGCATGGCTGATGACTGATGCAGTTAACAAGTATTGTAAAATCTTAAATTATTCTGATAATTTTGATATTTCTGTTTGGTAAGTGTTTTTAACTTAATGGAGTGCTGTTGAACTAAGGGGAAAATCCCTCTTTATTGGTTTTGGCACATAGTAATTTTACATAATTTTATAATCATTTGAAATAATTAATTTGCTTGTTCTCTTGGAGCTTGCAAGCTATTTATTTGTAAAAAAAAAAATATTTTAACTTAGAATAAATATAAATCTATAATATTAATTTTATTTAACTAATTTATTTCTGCTTATTTTGAATTCACTTTGCATAATTTTTTTGTTTTTAGTATTTTTTTTTAATTAACAGGTTTGTATAAATGTGCAGTATTACCCATTTGAAAGATGATTTTTCTTAATATAAATAAATGTGTTGCTGATTTATAATATTTATAATATTATAATGTATAATTAATTCATTTGACAATATTAATCGAATTTTAATTAATTGGTTTCTGCTTATTTTAAATTCACTTGTATCATGCAGATTATTTTGTTTTTAGTATTGTTACTGTGTTTTAATTAACAAATAGTACTAATGTAACAATCATTTATTTCAATTAATTTATTACTGCTTATTATTTTAAATTGACTTGACTTAAATTGACTTGAAGCATGCACACATTTAGTTTCAGTGTTTAGTATGCTTTATTTTTTTTTTTTTATTATATTGACATAATATTAATGGATTTTGTTTCCACATATTTTAAATGCACTATCCAATTACTCAGTTTTAATTGTTTTGTTTTAAATATATATTTTAATATGAATTGGCTTCTTGCTATTGACTAGAATTTCACTTATGTATCTTTAGAATAAATATTATTCAATACTGTTGTATGAGAAAACTAGCACTCAAAATATCCACTTATAACATCAGCCAGTGACTATAAACATTAAAATCTCAATTTCGAGGTTGTACAACCTGTAGCATCTGTATTATTAAACAGTTCCTGCTTTGTAAATTCGTGAATATGTGCTCTGGTTAAAGCAGGTGATTCCATGAAGAGAGCGATCTAAAGTTAGCCGTGTCACAGTAGAATGACAGGAAGCGAGTGATCCCTGACATGATCTTTCAGGCACAAGTGTGACGTTGCCGGTGGTCTGGCCATCATCAGAGATTCCCCCGTCTCCCCCTCTGATACCAGCTGAGAACCTAAAATAACTTCCTCCCGATGACTTCCCGTACATGAGCACACTTCAGGTGCAGCAGTTATTAAAGGGGTTGTTCGACCAAAAAATTAAATTACTCTCATCGTTTACTGGCCCTCATTTTATTTCAAACTGGTTTCACTTTTATTCAGTGTGCTTTTCTGTGGAGGACGTGGCTTATAAAAGATGTTAAGTGTCCTTGAGGAATCAAGGCTACTATAGCAACATCATTTGCTATCATTTAGAAATCGCTCCTTTCTGTTGTATGCTTTTTATAGCATCTCGTTTCTTTTTGTTCGTTATTTTTCGGCCTTGGTGTGAAAAATGAACTTTTTTACATTTCTACAAAACATAGAAATCCACATGCATGCACGTTTTCTTGATCCTATGTGAATGTCACTGCCAGAGGTCATTGAATGGAAATGAACTACTGCATCCATCCATCCATCCCGTGAAACCTGAGCCCTAATCATTACCTATGGGCTCTTTATAATACTGTAGAATCAGCAGCCTTCAGCTATATATAGCCTTTTCAATACAGTGGAGGCTTCAATGGTGTCCCGTTTTTCACCCTCTAAGAAGTCCTTCAGCAGATGTAGAAGATGTAGTTGCTGCTTTGGGATCAGTTCATACTAACATAACCTTAAACATGGTATCAGTTTCCGTACAGTAGTTTGGATTGTCAGTTGTTTAGTTGTAACTAAAACACCAAGCCCCGCCCCACGACTGACAAAAATAACAGTGTTCGCGCGAGCAGGTGAG
>JAUMHQ010000094.1:11218961-11229302 GCA_032361165.1 Enteromius paludinosus | reverse complement strand
ATTAGCGTTAAATCTCCGTCACCTGTGTTCAAAAGGAACGCCAGCTTATAAACAAAGCCGTAGATCACTGAGAAGCTCAGTGATCTACAGCTGTTTATAAGCTGGCTTTGTTTTTATAAAAAGGCAAATTAGTTTGTGTTACTGCTCAGACAACATGCAAAATAGTAAAATCAATGACAAAGAATCACAATAAAATGTGACATTAAAAGAAAAAAAAAATGGTAATATGACATTTTTGCCATATCTCTGTAATTTGCAAAATAGTCTTAAAAAACCAACTTGAAAAAGAATCAGGATAAGAATCGTGATTTCCCCAGAAGAAATTGTGATATATTTTTTCCACATCGCCCACCCCTAATTACGCTGCATTATTGAGGTCTGCAGTACGTAACGTTAGCTCTGTAATTTAGACAATCGGCTGTTGACAGAGTAATGTTAACGTTCGGTTAAAAAGGGTAAAACAATGTTTAAAACAATGGGTAAAACTGTTGTGTTATTTTCTTTTCAATGACGTTCCTTGTTACATGATTTATGGGAAAACATCACCCATATATTGCAGATCCATAATTATTATAATGGATATAATTAAAGAATACTTAATCTAATCGAACTCAAATACAGATACAAATACCAGCTGCTTTGCACAACTGTAATATATATGTGTGTGTGTGTGTGTGTGTGTGCAGTGAAAATTATTGCATTAATGCTGGTGATTTGTTTATATATATGTGTGTGTATAATAATAAATATACACCGAACACGCATAAATTATGTGAACACATCTTTTATTTTGAATGTGGTTAATAGTTTGACAGCACTGTTGATGATTCACGTGACCTCTTAGCTGTCACTGTTAAAATTGTTTAAATGATTGGTTTAAGTACTGTTGCAGACATGAGGTCGTATTGTTTTTCTCTTTTTTTTGTATGTCTGTGATAGGATCTTTCTATCTCTGCGCCCTCTCTCGGTATCTCTCTGACCATCACTTCCCCTCCTCTTGTCGACCCATATCTCCTATCTTATCTTTTCATTCTCTCTGTATCATTCTGTCCCTTCCTGACTGCTTTGAATGTTTTGGTTTCCCTCTCATTTGTTTGTTAACATGTGGTTGTGTGTCTCACAGGCTCCGGGGTTTGGCTTCGGGATCGCTATCTCAGGCGGCAGGGATAACCCTCACTTTCAGAGCGGGGAGACGTCCATCGTCATATCTGATGTGCTGAAGGGAGGCCCAGCCGAGGGCCTGCTGCAGTAAGACTCCTCTCTGACCCTCTTTACCGTCAGAATGCCAGTTAACTCACAAATATGAAACACATTTTGATCAAATTGAATTGAATTGAATTGAATGATTACGGAAAGTGCAGTTTGTTTTGGTTTACGTACTGTATGTGCGTGTACTATGTTTGTTTATGATGTATATATGAATATACATACTGTATATATTTGAAAAAATATTTTCATTTGTTATATTTTATATTGTATATGCATTTATATATACATAATAAAATATGCGCAGTACACACACATATATTATGTAAACAAAAGTTTTTATTTTGGATGCGATAATTAAAGCAGATTTTTTTTTATTACCAATTTCCCAAAAAAGATTAGATGATATATTCCATTCCAGATTTTGTATAGAAAGCATAAAATTCCAAAAGTGCGAATTCGAAGCATTTTTCACTAGAGCTCATTTTTTTTTATTGTATGTTATAGTTTATTTTAAATAAGAAATGTGCAAGTTAAGGTTATTGTCACTACTTCTCTTAAAATATATATGTTTTTAAAAATGCATCAAAAAAATGTAAATTGTAATGAATTAGAAAATTATAAATTAAAAGCATTTTCACTACTGCTCTCAAAATATTATATTTGAATATGTATCGAATACATTTAGCAAAGTGCAAATGAAAACTATTTTTTCTAGTACTGTCAGATTAGTAATTAATTTAATACTATCAGATGTTTAAGTGGCAAAAGTACAAATTAAATGCAGTTTCACTATTTTTTTATTTGTATCGAAAACATCTGCATTAAATTAGAGAAGTGCCATTTCAAAGCATTTTTACTAGTGCTCTCAGACATTTTAGTTTATTTGATTTTGTATTAAAAAGATTTGTATAAAACTAGAAAAGTGTGAATTTGAAAGCGTTTCCTCTACTGGTCTCAGACAATATTTATTCATTACATTTTTTACTTGTAACACCACTGTATATTTATTTATTTCCCAGAATGCTGTAATCACTCAAGAAATTGTAATCATTTGATTATGTTATATATTTTTTTCTTATATGTTGTGTCATCCTCTTTTTTTTGTATTACTGTAAATTAGCTGAAAACTGCTGTTTTGTTTTTTTTTTTTACATGTAAACGGATGAGCGAGCAGGGCTGCTGATCCAGCTTTGCTCTGTCTCGCTCTGAGATCTGTTGGAGTGGCACTTTTGCTTACTGCTCTCTGCTCTCTTTGCCCCCGGCAGGGAGAATGACAGAGTGGTGATGGTCAACGCCGTCTCTATGGATAACGTGGATCACGCGTACGCAGTGCAGCAACTTCGGAAAAGTGGGAAGAATGCAAAAATAGTATGTAGGCCCTTTTCATTTATTCTTTTACTCTGGCTTCTTGCATTAAGTCACAGATGTGAAAATATTTATGCCTTGGCAAATTAGCATATGACTGCATAATAACATTCAAGGTCATTTACATAGAATGGAAATAAATAAATAAATACATATGTAGCGGGAGAGAGAGAATTGTTAAAATTTGCCTTAGTTTTGAATTATTTATATAATTTGTACATTTATTTATGCATTTGTGTTGAATTAAGAAAGGGAAAGTGTGAAATATGAATTTTTTTATTTATATGTTAAAAGCAAGTATATAATTAAAGTATAAATGAAAAGACCCACATTTATAATTTCTTAAAAGATAATTTCTTTAGAGACAAATTAAAGATGAAAAATATGCTCTCTTATTCATTCATTTATTTATTTATTTGTTAAAATTTGTTAAATTAGGAAAGTCCATATTAATATATTTTTTAACAAGTGGTCTCAGGCTTAATTTTTATCACAAAATACAAAACTATTAAATAAAATAAACATTTGTATTCGATCAGAAAAGTGCAAATAATTTATTTATTTTTATTTGTTCATTTATTTGAACTAAAATGCATAGGAGAACGTTTTAGATACATATTATAGATGAAAAATAGAATTTTTTTTAAATATTTAAATTTTGTTTACAAAGTTAAAATAGGAACGTTTAAATGGGATTTTTTATGAGAGTGATTAAAAAGAAATTTGTATCACAGAAATATTTTATATTTAATCAAATGTTTTTTAAATTTTTTTATTTAAAAGACCTACTTTTGTTTTACTCACTTTTATTGATTTATTTTGCACTAAAATCCCGTAAGAGGGATTGTTGCGAATGATCACGTCTTTTTCTGTGCCCCATCCAGACCATCAGGAGGAAGAGGAAGGTGCAGATCCCGATGGGCCGCCCAGGGGAACGCGAGACCATGTCAGAGCACGACGAGGACGATGACAGCTACGAAGATGAGATCTACGAGTCCAGGAGTGCGCGGAGCGGGCCGAGCGCTTACAGTGGGGGCGGACCCACGGGCCGGAGGAGCGGCAGAGGCGAGCGGCTGGGCGGGAGGAGGGACCGAGACAGAGAGCGCAGCGGCTCCAGAGAGAGGAGTCTGTCCCCACGCTCGGACCGCCACTCTGTGTCCTCCAACCTCCCTCCGCGCCCAGCCAAGGTCACCCTCGTCAAGTCCCGCAAGAATGAAGGTGAACATGGCCGCTTCGACCCTGATGATAGATTAATTATAACACAGTTAGAACTTTTATAACAAGCCTCATTCTCTCATAACAACTGCTAATATTAGCATCCACACCAACTGATGATAATGTTCTGGTTATTATAAACCGTTAAGTCACCTGACACTTCCAATGGATAAAAGTCGGAGTCTAAATGAGTAAATTATGTGACGCTTTCTAGTTCACACTTCAGATTTAATATTAATGTTTCCAACACAAATAATATAAAGTCTGATAGATCTAATTCATATATAATTCAGTTGATTTGAATAATCCCCCCCCAAAAAAAGTTTACCAATTAAAAGAAATATTAAAAAGTGCAAACATTTTTTTTTTACTAGTGCTCTCAGACTTGGGCTGTGAACTTTTTACTATTCTCAGAATTACAGTGATTTGTTGTTGTAATCATTGTCCTTGATATAAACAGGCCTTGACAACATGACGTGACAAGTTTCCTGCTGGTTTGTCCAAAGTGACAGTGAATATGCTGCACAAAACAACATAATCACATCCAATCAGAGCATGTAGCTGCCGTTTAAAAGAAAGCGTCTTTATAGCTAACATATGCTAACATTGTGTATGTGTTTCTGCGGTTTACTCTGTAAGCAGAATACGGGCTTCGCCTGGCCAGCCACATCTTCGTAAAGGACATTTCCCCCGAGAGCCTGGCAGCCCGAGATGGAAACATACAGGAGGGAGATGTAGTGCTCAAGGTAAGATAAATGAGCACCTGTAGTCGAGGAGAAACAGATGGAGGGAGAGAAGAGAGTGTGTGAAGTGATGAGCGTGACTGAACTGACGTATTAAGTGATGTGACGAATTATGAGCGAATGCAGACTCCTGCTAATGGAGATGTACGATGCTGACACCTTTACTTTTGTTTGCTCTTCGTCAAGATTAATGGCACGGTGACTGAGAACCTGTCCCTGATCGATGCTAAGAAACTGATCGAGAGGTCAAAGGGCAAGCTGAAGATGGTGGTGCAGAGAGACGAGAGGGCGACCCTGCTCAATATCCCAGATCTGGATGACAGCATACCTTCAGCTAACGCCTCTGACAGAGATGGTGAGAGAGTCTCTGTATAGCACACGGCAAAACGGATTTGAAGTGGTGTTTTTAAATATTTAGTGGAAAGTCAGTTAGAAAATGTTTATTTGGAATGCAAGTCAACGTTTTACAACGCTGAAAAGCATTAACGTTAAAACTTTTTAGATGTATCTTTTTCTGTCATTCTGAGCATGTCATTATTTTATTCCATTCGGATCTTTTAGGAAAGACAATGAAGTACCACTAGTGATACTCCAGGTTCACTTGTAACTCTGTAACACAGCGTCTGTAATGGTGTGAAATCATTTGATCTTTTTGTTAGATATTTCAGACATCCACTCCGTGGCCTCCGATCATTCCAACCGATCCCACGACCGGAAGAGGAGCAGCCGCTCTCGTTCTCCGGACCGCCGCTCCGAGCCCTCGGACCACTCCAGACACTCTCCGCCACAGATCAGCAATGGCAGGTCAGATTAGCCTTTCTGTTTTCCACAATTTCTTTGGTTGCTGCCACACAAGATATTTTTGTCAAAAGGAAACCAGAGGTCTGACTCATGCAACACAAGCATACCACAAATAATCTCCTAATAGTCCGTTTTTTTATTCTTTTCCGCCCTCAATTTTTAGTTCCTCCTGTCTTTATAATGTGCAACAGATTGAGTTGTATTTTGGCTTTAGGAGCTGGAGTTGCAGGTCTGCTCACCGCTGATATGAGGACAGCTTTGTGACAGGCGTATTAGAGAAACCTCTGTCAGACGGTACTGCAGCGCTTGACAAAGCGCTCCTGTATATTGGAAGTGTCCTAGATAGATAAACCAGGGTGTGACAACGGTAGAGGATGGGAGGAATCTCGTCTCCTAAAAGAAACCCTAAATTTAAAGGTAAAGTGTGTAATTTTTTCGGCGGTAAAATACATGGAGGCATCAGTAGGCGATTTGTAGGTTGACTAACTTTCAGGAACAATGAAAACAGACTCTGTTGCTTTGAGCAGCCCAATAGTCCACTATAAAGGAATACTTGAAAGTTCTCTCATCATTTACTCACCATCGAGTAGTTTCAAATCTGTATGGATTTCTTTGTTCTGCCGAACACAAAGGAAGATATTTTGAAGAAAGTTTGTAACCAGGCTGTTTTGGGTCACCATTGACTTGCATAGTATTTTTTTTGCTATGATGGATGTCAATGGTGACCCAAAACTGCCAGGTCTTTCCATACCGATCGTGATGCGAAAAAGCGAGCATGAAACCATTGTTAGACTGCTGCTAGTTCATACCTGCATGCTACTGTAGGTGGCACCGACTAACAATGTATTTTTCTGACATATGGATTGATTAGGTGAGGAAATTACACACTTCCCACAAGCCAGAATTGACCACACACACGTTTGCAGATTTGCGAGTGTTCATGAAGTTTCTTCTGATTCTTGTTTTGAATCAGGGCCGCAGGGCCGACGGCTCAGAGAACCCGGTCAGTGTAAGTGTTTGGGTCCAGATAACGCAGCGTCCCGAACTAACTAACGCTTTTGTGAGCTTTGCACTAAAGCATGCGACGTGGGCGCTTCTCAAAGTTGTGTAACCCAATGTGTGTGTGTGTAATGTGCTGAAATGGTGTTCTTGCGTTACCTGAACTATTTGATGTGACTATTTCATCATCCCTACATCTCTCACCTCTGGCTGAGGCCTAACAAACCAACTTTGGCACAGGAAATTAGTTGGTTTGTACGCCCAATCCCAGCATGCATTTGTGACATCAAACATATCTCTTCATTCTTATTTCTCATGCAAATTCAAAGAACTGGTCTCAGCTGTGTGCTCCCTCTTTTCTGCTGAGTGAAAACTAAAATAGGGGTGTCTGTCGAAAAGAAAAAAAAACTGTACAGGTCTGCTGCTGTCGGTTTGGCAGTGCAGGCGGAAGCATGCTGCTTTTAACATCGTTTGTAGTAGTTCCTCTCTGCCTCAGAGAGTTCTCGGTATTACTGGCACATCTGCTCAGCCAACCATGCTTGAAAGTCGTCCAATAGGATTGAAGCACCACCTGCCCTGTGTGCGAAGAGTCATAAAAAATTGGAGTCTGTGATGGCTAAGGCTGCTTTGTGAAAGCTCAGGCAGCTGCCTTTTTGCCCCGTCAATCCAGCTAGACGATTTGAAAACTTTTGTCACCGAATTCTTGGTTTGGAAACCAATTGGTTTAAATCACCGGAACCATTTGAGGAGCCAGGTTGTACATCCCAGTTCCAACTTTTCTTAGGTGGGAAATGTGAAATGGTGCCATACTGGGCATGGCACTGTGCAAACAAAATATGTTCTTAAAGGTTTTTAGAACATGTTTTAACAAACATTCTATTACTTGCTAGAACGTTCTTAGAACATTCGCTATTAGACGGAATGTTTGAGAACATCCAGCAGATTTTCCTGACACACTAGGAAGATAAGAGAAAATGCATGCATATGCATCAAAATAGATTGTTTTTTTTGCCACAGAGTTGGGCCTGTTGGCATTCTCATGGTGCCATCAGCCAATCAGAGGAGTCGTGATCAATTTTCAGAGTGATTAGTTGCATGTCATTGGCTGAGCAACTGTCCTTGAGAAGTGTTGTATACCTCCACTCCTCTGATTGGGGGCAGAGATCCTTGAGCAAGGCATCGTTCCCCCAACTGCTCCCCGGGCGCCGCAACAATGGCTGCCCACTGCTCCGGGTGTGTGTTCACGGTGTGTGTGTGGTTGATCACTTCTCACTGTGTGTGTGCACTTGGGTGGGTTAAATGCAGAGCACTAATTCCTAGTATGGGAAACCATACCTGGCCACTTCTCACTTCCTTTTTTTTAACCTTGTAAGAATTTCCACCAGCCTTTTTTTTTACCAGCCTGGTTCCGGATTGCCAATCTGTTAACTAAAGGGAAAGACTGTGTGATTTAAGACATCATGCCAAGTTCTTCCCTCCCTTTCCTCTCTCATTTGAAAACTAGAGAATCACACCAGTGTTTCGAAACCAGTGCATTGCAAAATAAGTAGGATCAACTCCTTAGTGGACGCAAACGAAATTAGGCAAATGCCATGCTCTCATGCTCTCATTTCCAAAACCGGTAATATTTATACATTTAAATGACCTTTTTTTGTAATTCTGTATGATTAAAACAATAAAATTAGCAGCTAGGTCCGCACTAAACTCCAATGTAAAATTTGGATCCTGATGCAAAACCAGTTGGGGAGTTACTGAATTGCACAACTTACTGTAGACCTAAAAGCTCATCACATTTCTGTACCAGAATGAAATAGTTCTTCGAAATAGAACATGATTGGTAACCACAAGTGCTGCCCTCCTCAGCAATAACTATATTTCTCTCATAGTCGGGTTTATGGATCATAGGATCCGTAAAGACCCTCGAGCGGACAGTGATGGCTTTAATACTTTGAGGTATAGCGCGTTATGCCACACACTTATCCCCAGTGTCATCAGCCAAGGTTTTTTATTGAGCCACACTGTAATTGCTGGGAAAGGTATTCGTCATTGTCATGAATAAAACAGGACCACATGTGGCGGCCCGGCCCTGCAGATCTGGACAGTTTCTGCAGTCCGTGGATGTCGCCCACTGTTGTTTACTGTGACAATAAAGGTCACGGGCCGGACCTGTCATCTTTGGCCACGTGCCGATTTTCGGAGTGCCTCGACGGCAGTGGTGCACCTGGAGTCCTTTTCCCTTCCCGTCTTTCTCTCTCTCTCTGTCTCTGTCTCCTCCATTACTCCAGATCAGATGGGCTGCGCTAAATATAGTCCAACAAAGGAGCTGCAAAGCACAGCTGTGACCTTCAAGACTACCTAGCTGCCCTAGCCACACAACGTCCTCCCTCTCTCCCCATCTACCTCGCTCTCATCTGCCATTTGTCTTTCAGTGTAAACAGTGTTTTATGGGTTGTGTGCTTAGGCTTGATAGTGTGGAAAAAAGCAGTGTTGTTTTTGGTTGTCCTGCTGAGAGCAGAGCATGCATTAATCATCAAAAGCTTTAACCGAGCAGCACAAAAGCTCATTCCGTTCTGCACTGTATCGTATATTTTCAGTGTCCTGTATACAGGTGTATTATTGATTGTACTTTCACTTACGGCCTGAAACATACTCTCACAAGTACATGAATTAGCGATGGGCGCTTTCGAAACAATGCTTTGTGAAGTTTCCAAACCGTTGCAAATCTTTTGTTTCGCATTAACGATTCAAAGTCACACTATTTTAGTAAATGAGGCTTCGTTATGTCATAACTCTTTCAAAATGCTACCAAATTTTGGTGGTTTGTTGTACTTATGCCATTTTGACCAACAGGCATCACCTTTTGAAGACGGTGAATCGTTTTAGAATGAATCGGTTCATTTGATTCAAAGTTGCTCCCATTGCATTCTTAGCGTCACCACAAGGACACTGTAACAGTTTTCTCTTCATGATGGGAGCGACTGATTGAAATTTTTGTGATTTGAAGTTAGTTAAATATGCCCCCTAGTGTACTTGTTACCGCCAAAATCATGCACTAATAATTCGTTTTGATTAACCAAGACACATTTTTCGCTCATCAAACATTCACATCTGCATTTGGGCACTTGTGTCAAGAATGTTTCTGGCCTTAGGAGGACATGCTTTCACTTTCAAAGTATATTCAAAATGCCCGATTCATTTGAGCACATTTTAGGTTGTTGGTTTCAAATGAATGGGTAAAAAAAAACAAAACGGATTTGTTTGAATCCACAATCAAAGGTTTTTCCAGAAGTGTGACATTTTATTTTAGGAACACTCCACTTTTTTTGAAAACAGACTCATTTTCCAACTCCTCAAGAGTTAAACAGGTGAGTTTTACCATCATTTAAATTCAATTTCAATTTCAAATCGAGGCGTAATATCATTGCGCCTGCTGCAGCCATGGCACGGTATCAAAGTTCCTTGATTATTCGCTGGAATGAGAGTATAGTTCCTAGCCATATCGCCCTAGAAAATCGTTCTTAGTACGCAACTTAACTACAGAAAAGTCAAGTTTTAAATAGTACGAATATCAAAACTCTTTGGTCATTTTTGAGCGTGATGCTAATGCTCTAATCAGATTCAATGATCTATGCTAAGCTGCGGCTAAAAGTGCTACCTGCCAGACCTGGAGATCAGCTAAATGGATTCAAAAATGGTAAAACTCAACTGTTTAACACTTGGCCAATTGGAAAATGAGCCTTTTTCCAAAAAAAGTAGAGTGTTCCTTTAAGTTATCAGATTATTATTAGTATTATTATATACTGGATATTTGTATGACAGATAACAGTCTGCAGATTTAGTGATTTGGTTTGTTTGGACTGTTCCGTCAGCCAAAAAGTTTTCCAGTAGTGTCTGTATCTGTTTTTGTTAGAAAATAAGTATTTAGTTAAACAAGACTTAAAGGTGCCATAGAATGGAAAACTGAATTGACCTTGGCATGGTTGAATAATAACAGTTCAGTACATGGACA
>JAUMHQ010000094.1:11147031-11157486 GCA_032361165.1 Enteromius paludinosus | reverse complement strand
CCGGCACGTTTGCTAAAATCATATGTGAGTGCAGGCCAGAGGGGGAGTGGGGAGGGGGGACAATCGTACTCTGGCCCAGTTCACGCCTTGATTCTGTCATTGACTTAACAGGCCCAGGAATACTTCCAGAAACCACTGTCGGTAAACACAATCCACCGTCTCATCTGCAGATGCCAACTAAAGTTCTGTCATGCAAAAAGGAAGCCAATTGTGAACATGGTCCAAAAGCCCCTTCATCTCCTGTGGGCTAAGGCTCATTTAAAATGGACCGTTTCACAACGGAAGTGTTCTATGGTCAGACGAGTCCAAATTTGATATTCCTGTTGGAAATCATGGACACTGTGTCCTCTGGGTTAAAGAGGAGGGAGACCTTCCAGGGTGTTATCAGTGTTCAGTTTAAAAGCCTGCTGTTGGTATGTGGGTGCATACGGTATGGGCAGCTTGCATGTTTTTGAAGGCACAATGAGTGCTGAAAGGTATTAAACATTTGTTATGTTATCTATGTTCTATTGTGAAAAAAAATGTGGTTTGAAATTATTTTAGTTTCCATTATATAAAAAAAAAAAAAAAAAGTCCCAACATTTACGGACAGACAGATAGTCTTACTCTTGATCATACTGACGTCATTGGCTCCATCTCCGATGGCGAGAGTGACCGCTCTCTTGTGTCTCTTTATGAGCTCAACCACCAGAGCTTTCTGCAGCGGAGTGACTCGGCAGCAGATGACCGTCTTACACAGACACGCCACATCCACCAGGAACTGCTCCAGGTCTGCCTCCAGGGCATGGGCCTTCAAAAAACAACACACTAAGCTTACATTCAGTGCCACTCTCAGCATGTGTTGGCAGAATTCTTTCAATTAAACTTAAAGACTTTAAACTTATTAGCCTTAAAGACTCATTTATCCAAGCAAAACCATTTTTAAGGATAATGCTAAACTGAATGTTCTGTTTGAACAGAACGGCCATCGATAGGAGCTCAGCGCAACATTATTAAGGCAGTAATTAAGTCAAATTCTCTACAGGGTTTGGACTGAAGCCCTTACCAGACTGTGTCCGTTGATGATTAAAGCGTACTCTGCGATGATGGTCTCTTCAAAGACAGAGTCGCTCGAGTACAGTTCTGCCTTTTCCATGTCAAGGCCACTGCTGAATTTGTCTTTGCCAGGTCCCATGATTCTCTCTTTAGCCATCCTGTGCACAAAGCAACAGAAAAAGACGTTTTATTTTAAAAGCTTAAGTAACGACTCAATTCAATGTTACAAAACAGCAAGAATTTCCTTTATCTGGTGAATCTTTGAATACAAATATGTCTGAATATTTGGATTCATGCTTAAAATAAACTGAAATGTCACCTGAGCTCCTGTTGAACCTCAAGCATGGTGTGACCTGAGATTATAAACACCTCGTTCATGTCGTCTCTGAGCATGTTACAGGAGTAGCCGATGTTCATTGCCGTCTCTGCAACCACAACAGGAACGATTCTTCATTATATTGTGTGAGACAGTTAGAAGGTGCCTCAATTAAGATTGAGTGGCCTTCAATGAATCCCAAGAGCGTTGAATGGGCGTTATCAGTGGTTATCAGCCCATTCATATGGGTCAGAAGGAGCCTGCTGCACCTACTGGATAACACGCCCATTCAATCGAGTGATAACATCCGAAACGGGTGAATCCCACATGCTCTCATTAGCACTGGTTACCTAGCTTGTCCCCGGTGAGCACCCAGATCTTGATGTTGGCCAAGGTCAGACAGGCAATAGTCTCTGGAACTCCTTCCTGAAGTTTGTCCTCTATGGCTGTAGCACCAAGCAGCTTCAGGAAAATGACAGACATATTTGTTTCAAAAGCAAAAATGTAACATCCCCTGTAACCCAACACGAAATCAGTGTGAACTCTTAAAATTGTCCTAAGGGTTCCATGGATGTTTCAGGTTCTTCGTGGAACCATCAATGCCAAGTCATTCTCCATGTCATATTTACCATCATGTCCTGCTCTATTTCTTCATACAGAGCCCCGAGTTTTTCTTCTCTGTTCTCCAGTGATGTGCTGGCAAACAGCAGTTTCTTCGTCCATTCGTCAAACACGTCTTCATCCAGGTCTTTGTACGCCAGCGCTAATGTTCTCAAACCCTCCCCGGCAAACTCCTGCAACACAGAAACAATTGGGAAATTAATTTATCTCTCACCATGAAACCCAGTCAGTGCTGTAAATATTTCTTCAGTGCTACACAATTTTTTGATCTAATGAGGGAAAGCATCTACTTCCTGTTTGCAGTCGTTATCCATAAGCTTCTGAAAGCATGCTATTTATACCCCCTTATCATAGCTTCTTCACTGACGTCAGTCTGATTGCTCTTTGAGGAACCACAGAAAGCCGTAAATGAGACATGAATGATGGACATTGTCTCATAATAAGTACGGCCTATGAGCTGCTTTTAGATCGACCAATCGAGCTGAAGACAATAGCCTTGTCTGAAGCGTTATATATTCTTTGAATGCGGTTTGATTCGGTTGAACATAAAAGCAGCATTTTCACATTTTCTGAGGAAAATCTCATAGTGGTTGTAATAGATGTACCTTTGCTGAAGTAGCTGTATAATGTGCTGGCAAGGACAATTATGAATCACACTGCTCAGGGCCAGCAAATGTGTTTGTATGAAGTATTTTCCATCTACAAGAACCTTAATGGAATTCATCTGAATACAATAAAGCCCATCTCTTCTAAGACCGAGCTCTTAGCTGAGGAGAAAATGAGACTTGTTTGCATCGATTGTGCCGCTCTGACACTCGTGGTGTGCATTTGCGGTCATTTGTCACGTGGAGCGGTGTTTGTCTGCATTTCTGAGTGTCATAATTCTCAAGCGCTTTGAGTGAAGGAACAAACAAACGGTGAGTGAAAAAAACTAAACAAAACAAGAGCCTGCATCTTTAAAGCTTATGATCCTGAATTAGGCCAAAGTGTGGAATGTACACCAAAGTTTACCATGGACTGACCATACTGCATCCAAATACAAATGTTACCTTGGTAAATGGTATCGTACATGCCTAAAAAGCTAGGTATTACCATTGTTAATGCCCTACAACATGGTCTTACCATGGTACCACATCAAAACATGGTGAGTGCCCAACAAAAGGGTTTTTACCATGGTAGTGTATTGAAATAAGTTTAGGCATAACTACTATAGCCTAGTACATGCCTAAAACATGGTAAATTCCTCTAAACCTGATCTTGCAATGGTGTTTCCTCAAACTAATGCCCTGGAACATGATCTTGCCATGGTATATCATCTAAATAACATTGTATTTCCATTATACTTGCCTGACAGTTAGGTTTTACCACATGACTATCATGCTATTACTAAACTATATGACCACATACCAATTGTATTGCCATGGTTAATACATAGTTCTACCGCAGTACACACATTTCCATAATAAATGCTAAATAACATGGTTTTACAAATGTTACTGTGTCCAAATAACATTGTATTAATACAGTAATGATTGTAATAAAAACATGGTTTCCCATGGTGCTGCATCCAATTAACAAAGTGCTACATTATATACCCCAAAACCATGGTATTACCATAGCCTAAATGCCCAAAACAGTCTTTCCATGCTATAACATCCAATAATGTTGTATTACCATGGTAAATGTCAAACAACATAGTATTTATTTCATGACACTGCATCCTATTTTTTTCTTCAGCACATACTGTAACAAACAGGATATATGCTTCAGTAAATAACATGGTTATAAAATGTTACTGTGTCCAAATAACACTATTCATGAGTAAAAAACATGGTTTACCATGGTGCTGCATCCAAATATGTGTAAATGCCTAAAAATGTTTTTTGCTGGTTTGTGTTGTATTAGTTTTTTCCTTCCTCTTGTTTTTTAGACTCTGATAGGTTGTCCATTGATGATGTGTATGATCGCCATTGGCGTGATCTTTATAAGGATGCTGCGGGCACTCAACAGGAAGCTCGGTGTTGGTTCGGTCACATTTGGGTTGAGAGCTCCTGGATCCCCGCTCCAGACGATTCTCAAATTTGTCATTAAGTGAAAACTGTTGTTTCTGTCCATCTGTTCTAAAAACCTTCTGTTTCCAGAACGAGGGGCTTAGGGGTCCCTATTTATTTAGACTAATGTTTTTTTTTTACATTGGGTAGTTAGGGAAGTAAAATGTATTTTTATTTTAAGCTCAATTAGGTAATTTAGTGCTTCCTCTTTTTTTCTTTCTAGATTGGTTTTGTTTTTTATTTTAGCCACAGGCAGAAGGTGAGCCAACTCCAGGGTAAGGCTAAAAACAGCCAAATGTATTACACATCGTATACACATATTTTTAGGCAAGAACCAATGGTATATCCATGGCACAGTAAATGCTAAATTGCATGGTTTTACAATGTTACTGTGTCCAACTAACATGATAGCAACACATTATATAGCACAAAAACATGGTCTTACCATGGTAAATGCCTAAAACATGCTATCACATCCTTCAAAATGTCAAACAGTATAGTTTTATTGTGACACTGCATCTAAATTAATCACAGTACATGTGGACCAAACAAGGTATTTCCATGGTAAATGCCAAAAAAACATGGTTTTACAATGAGACTGTGTCTTAACGGACGTGTTTTTTATAGTACATGTGGAAAAAATGCAGTTTAACCATGGTTCTACAACCTAATAACATGATATTACTATAGTATAAGTCCAAAAACATGGAAAACGCCTCAAAACTTGGCATTTCCATGGTATCGCATCCCAAAAAACATGGTTTTACCAAGGTACTGCCTCCAAATAGCCAGTTTTACCACAGGACACGTGGAAAAACATGGATTTACCCCAGAAAGGGACGGATGGCTTAGCATTAGAGACTTACATTAAGGTGCTCTGAGGTAGTAAACATAAGCTCTTCATTAGACGGGTCCAGCCTGTCGAAGAGTATTGTGTCGGCTCCTTTTGAGTAAAGCTTTAACTGCCCCTTTGGGTTCCTTACTGCGGAAGAGACAGGAAATGAGAGTGCTACTTATAAATGTCTAAGTATACAATAAAACAGTTTCAACAGACTGGACAGCTATTGATTCCTCAATGTGAAAGGATGAATTATGCATACGGACCCATAAAAAGAAGCACGTCAGGGTTGATTCATAGCTTTCGTGAAATATTAAAGGTATGAGACAAATACTAGACTGTGTTTAAAATGAAAAGACATGCAAGTATGTAATATCCCATAGTAATAAGAGATGAAAAACACAATCAGAACCTACTAATAACGCTCATTCTCTTCCGTACGTTGTTGAAGTCTAAGATGGCCAGTAGCTGATAGGTGACCGCCTGACCCATCTCATATAAAGTGATGGTTTCTGGTGTTCTGGAGCGAAATACGAAGCCGAAGTTGCGTGCAGCAGTAACCAATGCTCCTTCATCAGGAGATTGCACCTGATACACCAGCTCACCTTGAACAAATCATTTCAGAGGTATTGTGGTCAGATTCTTTTGCTGTGTTTGTAACAATAGTGCTAGATGTTTAAGGTGTTTGTGGGCCAGTTTACCTTCATTTCTCTCTTCTGGCATGACGGTGTGGCAGAGCGCTAACAGACGGAAGAATTCCTGAACCAGAGGCTCTTCCAGCTTGATGGCCTCCACTAAGCTGCTGTCATGGAAACGGAATTTCCGGTCCATCAGCGGGTTGAAGGAGAAATCTACACATGGTGTTTTCTACAAGAGTCAGAGACAAAGCGTGACTGCCAAATACCGCACCAGACCGGACAATGTCTGCTAAAATATAACGGAAATATTGTTTTTAGAATAATATTGTATGCTTTTTTTAATTGTAATAATAGACTTGTAAGAATGTAAAAACAAGAACATGCGTATTTGAAGCTCATGATCCTGAATTGGGCCAAAGTGGGTTTATACAAAGGTTTACATCAAACATGGGTTTGCTTTGGTATTGCATTCAAATACCATGGTTTTATTATGGTAAATGTCCAGCAATGTGGATTTGCCATAGTACTGCATCCAAATAAAATATTACCATGATAAATAACATGCCTAAAAAACTTGCCATTACCATTGTAAATGCCCAACATGGTCTTACCCATAGTATCACATCAAAACATGGTGAATGCCCAACAAAATGGTTTTTACCATGATAATGTATTTAAATAATTTTAGGCATTACTATAGCCTAGTACAGGCCTAAAACATGGTAAATTCCTCTAAACATGAGGAATTGATGTCCTAGAACAGAACATGATCTTACCATGGTATATCATCTAAAAATTTTATTTTTCATTATACTTGCCTGACCGTAGGGTTTTACCACATGACTGTTATGGTATTACTACACTATATGACCAATGCAATTGTATTGCCATGGTTAATACCTCAAAACATGGTCTTTCCATGCTATCGCATTCATAAGATGGTATTACTATATTAACTTCCAGCAACCAAATAACACAGTCTTAGCGCAGTACACATAAAAAACTAGACATTTTCATAATAAATGCTAAATAACAAACAATGTTACAACAAAAAATACTGTTTCAATAATAGTAATTTATTTTAATTTATTTTTTAATTTACTTTATTAATTTATTTGAAAATAAATAATAATTTATTTTAATCAATTTGTATATGATTTAAAAATAACAATTGGTTTTATTACCTCTGTAATGTCCACTTTATGCCCAAACTCGTCATAAACATCACCTAGACGAACAAAAGCACAGCCATCAATAAATATACAGTAGCCAGATGTCTATAATTGTGGATGAATAACAGGAAGTTCAAGCATACCGTAGGTCTTTCCGTTGATGGAGCACTTATTAAACACCATGATGTTTTGGGTGAGGGTGCCTGTTTTGTCTGAGAAGATGAACTCCACCTGGCCCAGCTCCTCATTGAGGGTGGTGGTCCGTGCCTCGGCAGGAGTGTCCTTACGGCTGTAGTACATTCGTCTGTCCCAGTTTATAAAGTAACTATGGCCCAGTCGCAAAACCTCTACGCTGTAATAAAAAATGTTGTGTATAATTGTTGTCAGTCACCTCTGTACGTGTTCTCTTCTCAGTCATTTTTTTCCCTTCAAGTCAACAACACATGAAAAAATAGCAAGCTATCGATTAACAACATTTTACCCTGCAGTTCAGGACTCATAAATATAAGAAAAAGAAAGAGTGACAAAAAAAAGTTTAAATGATGAGACACTAACACAATTATAAAATTAAAATAATTACAATTACTACATATTAAGTCACAGTTAAATTTCTATATTTTATAGAAATTCAAAAGTTTGACATAAAAGTCATTATGACATAAGTTAATTATGAAGGTTAAAATAGTCCAAAAATTCAATTGTGAGATAAAAAGTCATAGTACTGGCAAAATCAATTATGAAGATTGAAATCGTCAAAAATGTGAATTATGAGAAGTCATAATTATGATATAAAAACATAAATACTGCAAATGTGAACATATGACATTTAATAACGTCATAATTACTGCATAAAAAGTCTATGAATAATTATGATTTTATCGAATAACTCACATTTTTGACGATTTCAATCTTCAAAATTGACTTTTGTCATAGTAAAATAGACGTTTATGTCATAATGACTATAATTTCGGAGTTATATGGAAAGTTGAAATAATAATTCATAATTTTAACATAAAAATCAGAACATTTTGTCTCATCATTTTCACTCTTAACTCATAGTTATGATTTACTAAAACATACTTTTTAAAGTAATAATCATTGCATTCAATTTGTAATTAATAATTATGACTTTTAATCTAATAGACTTTTATGTCAGAATGACTATAATGTGGGAGTTATACGGAAAGTTGAAATTATAAGAGATTAATTCATAATTATAACATCAAAAGCAGAACATATGACATGAAAAGTCACAATTGCGACATCAAAAATTCATTTTATCTCATGCTTTCGACTTTTTATGCTACCAATATAATTTAACAAAGCATTTTTAATGTGGTGGAAATGGGCTTCCATACATAGCACATATAGATATTTGAATTTAGAGGAAATGTTTGTCCAACAAAAACGTAAATGGGTGTTCAATGTAAATTCTGGTCTCGTAAATCAAACTAGCTCACCAACACACTGTGTAATCTGACCTACCTAACATATAGTGAGATGGGTACGACAGTGTTGAGGATAATAACGTAGGACCAGAAGGTCAGGAAGCCAGAGAAGACTGGATTGATGGTAAGTTCCTTCCACTGAAGATACTCCCAAAAGCTGCTGCCTACTTTCTGCTCCCAAATAGTGTTTCCTATAGCCAGTATGATCCCCATACAAATGAGAAACCCAAAGATCTGCAAAAAAATCCAGAAATATCGCACCATACTTCATACACATGCACACCCTTTACAATAACAAGCCGAACTGCCCTTTTGAAAGCCTGTCGGCGTGAGTAAGTGAGATGCCGCATGTCGATCAGTCCCAGCATGCAGCTCACACACTCACCCACAGAACTAAGGTGTTCATCAGTTTATCGATGCTGGTCCGTTTGAACTTCGTCCTCCCACAGTTTTGCATCAGCTTGGTTTGAAGTCCTGACGGAGAAGCAGAAAACCCAGAAGACTCAGAGAACGTAGCTCATCTCAGGACAGATAATGGTGTGCGTTAGGCATAGTTCATAACGTTAATTACAGACGAGCCAGTCAACAAGTCTCAGAGGAGCATCTACTCAACAACACAGCTAATCAATCGCCCGTGAAAACGGCATTCTGCTAGGACAATTAACAGAGCGTTGAAGAGACGTACCTGCGAAGATAACCAACCCGAAACACCACTCGGTGTTACGGAGAACGCAGCCTCTCAGGAGCATTTTCTCGTTGTCCAGTGGGTACTTGTTATCTTTCCAGTATAGAGTCCCTGTGAACTTGTCCAGTTTGTTGTTGGGCGGCTCGCAGATGACTTCCCCTGGGAGAAACGTAACAGGAAGATTATAAAAGTACATTATACTAATATAAAAGCTTTAAAAAACAAAAAAACTTCAGCATTATGACTAACTTTAAGCAGTGTTTAAGCGGTGTTGATGCATAGTTGCTAAAGTTTTGCAGGCAGCATTGTTATTGGCAAATAAAATCTTTACTAATAATTTTTGTTAATTTAAATGAAGCAAATGAACGAAGGAATAAAATAAAATATAAATATTATACAAAAAAATGTATAATTAAAAAAAAACAAATTATTGTTATTGTTAAATTGTTAACAAATTTTTACATATTTTATGTTAATTGAAAGAAAATGGAATTGAATAAAATATGAATATTACATGAAAACATAAATAAAAATACAAAGGTTGCATTTACAAACAATTAAAATTAAGTAAGTTTAGGTTGAAGAGTTAAAATTACTAAAACTAAAACTTAAAAATAAATGAAAATGAATAAAAAGCATTAAAAAGGAAAATAAAATAAAAGATTCTCAAGGAATGTGGTGTTTGCTAATGCCAAGTTCAGACTGCATGATTTTCAAAGTAGTCGCATCACAGATATTTTCACACTGGGTGACTATCTGGGGTAGCATTCAGTCGCTGCTGTGTTCACACTGCATGATGGATCGGTGACAGGGGCTTTCACACTGCGTGACTTTACAACAAGAAGAATCATAGACAACTTTGTCTCACTGCCAAACACATGCAATAAGTAACACGGAAACAACGTTAGATCACGTGCTCACAAAGACCGGAGTTCTCACGTGAGACTGGGATTAATATTAAAAATGATAGCAAGAAAAAGAAGCTTGCCATACAAATTGCATGTGCGCTCATTTGAAACGAAAAGATCATAGAGGAGGATATTTGCCTGGATGTTGCTCTCTCATTGGCTGTAGGTAATCACTAATGTTATTAGGTCAGAACACGTTTCACACGGCATGAGTTTGAATTGCCGACAGGTCCAGATATTTAGCATGCCAAATCCCTCAACGGTGTCGGCGACACATCAGCGATTCTTTCAGATCGCGTCTTTGATAGTTCACACTGTGTGCGAGCACCAATTTGCCTGTGATTTCGGGCATTTGTCGGCGATTTCTCAAAACCTGTCGGCGAGTCAAAATCGGGGCTAAAATCATGCAGTCTGAACTTGGTAGTTGATGTTGCTAGGGTGTTGTTATTAACTAATACAAAAATGTTTTCATCAATTTAAATAAAACTGAAATAAAATATAAATTAGACGTAATATAAGACAAAAACTGTAAATGTAAAAAATTGCAAAAAAAAAAAAAAAAAAAGAAATATTCCTTGCAACAAACGGAAATCAATCAATTTTAATAGAAATAAGCTACTAAGGATGGCACGGTTCGTGAAAAAAAAAAAAAAAAAAAAAAAAAAAAACCCAACTGTTGGGTTCGCTTAAATCGGTTCGGTGCATGCATGCGTCGCACGGTTTTACGGTTCATGACATGCGCA
>JAUMHQ010000094.1:11131547-11146574 GCA_032361165.1 Enteromius paludinosus | reverse complement strand
TCGCTTGTCTCGGTTCGGTGCATGCATGCGTCACACGGTTTGACGGTTCATGACATGCGCAATGTAGCCTCGTGCCCAGTACAGTATGTGACGTTAGTGAGTTTCCCTTTCACGCAAAAAAAATGAGGTGTCTACGGTGTGGAGTGAGTGCTGCAGGTCATAATACTGTACGGGTAGAAATGGCAAGTGGGAGAGAAAAGGAAGGCTGCCCGGAGTCGGAGGAAGCGCCAGCGTCGTATAAATCTGGTGTGTGGGAACTAGGGTTGGCTCGATAGACGATGCCATCGTTCATCGCCGATGGCCGTTATACATCACTACACTGAGCCGGCATCGCGATCCTCCGCCTCGCCGCAGCAGCAGCAACCAGCTTGCAAAAAACACACTTAATCTATGGCGGCAAATCTATGCCATTAATAAGCGAGTGCACCACTGATGCTGGCGAGCACGGTAAATCATTTCCGGGAGAGGAAAACAGATTTACATGCGAAGAAACGGGGCCCGCGAGTTCATTTCAGACCCTCGCTCGCGCTTGATGTGCCATCCACGTGCAATTCAAGCACTCGCATGCGATCATTCCTGCGCTCGATCTTCTCTCACCTGCTCGCGCGAACACTGTTATTTTTGTCAGTCGTGGGGCGGACGGGCGGGCTATTCATGTAGATGGCAATACACATTTTCTTTTTTTGCCAAATAAATGAAAGGCATGTTGAAATCATCATGTCTTTCCTTTTGCTGTATCATAATCTCACCTAGCTTTCCTCAGAGATAATCCCAATAATGTGCTTTAAGTCAAGTCAAATTCAGTTTATGCATGATTACATGTCATGATATAACTTTTTTAATACTGTATCCTAAGTTGTGCATAATTAAGCTTTATATGATATGCTGAAGTACATTTCTGGAGTGTTAAAGATTAAAAGAAAAAATAACAAGAACTGTACCAAACCTAAAACCGTGATACAAACCGAACCTGGGTTTTGTGAACCGTGCCACCCCTATAAGCTACCGTTTTATACAAATATTTGTACAAAAAAAATGAACTTATAAAATGACAAATTCATAAAACAAATGTTTTTTACTTTTTTTTTCATTCCATTTCTTAAAAAAATACTATAACATTATAGAGGTCATATTGTGAACACTTTATTTTACGATTATATCTATTAGTTGCTTATTAGCGTGCATATTAATAGAATATTAGCCATTTATTAGTGCTAATTAAGCACATATTAATGCATAACTCTACATCCCTAATCCTACCCAATACCTAAACTTAACAACTACCTTACTCTAACTATTAACAAACAGCAAATTAAATATTTATTGAGGCGAAAGTCATAGTTAATAGTTAACCATTGTTACCTATTCTAAAGTGTTACCACAATATTTAAATAACACTGGTCCTATGACGTTACTAAAGTAGAAGAAAAACTCACAAAAAGCCTCTATTTACTGTTCTTTAAATATTTTACAGGAATTGTTGCAGTCCATTTTATTATTCCCCAAGCTAAAATTGCAAGTCCACTCACTAAAGTAATAACACACCACTAATAAGCCACATAATTGGAACTATCATTCAAGTCTAGCATAAGCAATGTAAGATAAGGGTGTTCAAATCCCTAACCCATAACACAAGCACAAGCTATAGTGCTTCTATGTAGCAACCCACAAAAACATTTTTTTCCCAATTTCAAGCATGCAGCGGCTATCCTCTACATTAACTTTAATGGAATTCAAGTGAAAACACTACAAATCTCATTACAATCGCTCCTTGACGGCATCGAATGATATGCCGAAGCACACCAGAGGCCCTGTGAGACAAAGCCATGCAGGTCAATCTGATCAATGTGACGGATGCAATAAGTGCTTATGTTCTCTTATGTGGACTCAAGTTCATTTCTGTTGATGGTGCACTAATCGTGCGTTTGAAGGAATGCTTTACCATTAAAGTCTGCAAGCTTCGCAACATCGTCCCCGAGGTCTGAGGTCACAGTCAAGGCTTGGCGCACCTTCAGGTTGGTCTCTCTGTTGGATAGAGTTGATAGCGTGAAAGAAGCCCACGTTCATGTCAGGCTATAGAGTCACATGTTGATTTTAGCACTGCCACACATTTCACAGAAAACTTCTCACCCATCAAGCTCTGCAGTCTCGATATAGCACAGTCCATAGGGCTCACTGCTAGAGAGGAGGAGAAGGTCAGCCTGGAGAAAGCAGACAAGAGGAGACCCTCAAAGTCATGTAAAACTCATAAATCATGTGCTGGATGAATCTATTCCAGTGAGTCCTAAAAATGTTTAAATTACATTCTGCTAATCACTACAGAACTTTCATCAGGGGTCCAGAGCCCACTGGAAACATCTAGAAGACTTCAAATGTATTCAAAAAGAAAAAGAAAAAAGAGAAAGGAAAATATCAAAGATACACACACACACATACACAAAATATATGCAATACTTTTCTGTGAGAAATACTTGATTTTCTGCAAAAATTCCAGGGGATGCCAACAATTTTGGCCCTGACTGTATATATATATATATATATATATGTAACACACGCACACATATACTAGGGGGGGGGAGAAAAAATCAATTCAACGCGATTCTCTCTTCAATGATTCTGAATCGATTCTGAATATTACATAATTGATTTTTTTCCCCTCACATATGGCACATGTGCACGCTCGAGACGCATCGGGCTTCATTGCACACAATTTGCGCTGATAGACGTGCACATTACTGATAGACGTGCACATTACTGATAGACGTGCACATTACTTGACAGTGCATGCTTCCATCCGTCGCATTTTACTTTAGATGAGTTTTTTTTAAATACCGTTTGGAATGGATTGGTATTAGATGCACGAAACCTGCGCGCTGACAGATGTCACTGACAGTCACGCATGCTTTGTGATTGTTTGTTCTGAAGCGGCTGATCGCGGCTGCGGTTAAATGCACTTGCATTTTCAAAGGCTTTTATACAAAACTGATGAACACACCGTCAGTTAGGTTTTCAGAGCAGAGCAAATCGTCTGATTAGTTTTAAAAGAGTAGCCTGTTTATATAATGATTAAAAAAATGTGCAGTAATATTGAAGGAGAATGTGATAGTTAATTTTATTCCTCATTAATGTACACACAGCACCCCATATTGACAGAAAAACACAGAATTGTTAACATTTTTGCAGATTCATTAAAAAAGATTTCAGTCCAGGATATCCCTGTACTCGGCGGCATTCATCTTTCCCTCGATTGCAACCAGTCGTCCTGTCCCTGCAGCTGAAAAACACCCTCGGACAGAATTTTTTAAATAAATAAAAATGAAAATAGATAAAATAAAAGTAAAATAAGAATAAAACAAAGACAAGACATTTTACACGACAATAACAAGAACAGTGCAATCAGACAGTAAGTAGTGATGGAAGTTTGTGTGTGCAAATCTTGGTATGCAAGTCTATGGTATGTGCAAATATTGGGTAGCAGCATGTTTTACTGTTCAGGAAGAAACAGCCTTTGTGAGAGTGACTGTGTGTATTTAGGCTGTTCAGGGGTAGAAGTTTGTGTCAGAGATTTTCTTTTGGTGGCAGCGTGCTGTTCAGAAGCCTGACAGCCTGGGGGGTTGACATTGTACAACCATGCCTGCGCGCCCTTAGATCTCATTCATCGCGCTATCCGCCAAAGCAATCCAAGTGAAAGAATCCTCATTACTTACCACTCGCCGGCCCTCCACTATTCTCCTCAGCCCCAGAAGGGAACAAAGCCCAGCGTTGCAACTTCTTAATCGCAAGTAGCAAGGTAGCGCGGGAATGGCTGGCGCCGCCAGATGACGTCATACGCAAGCCGCGTTTCCATGATGCCAGCACGGCATTTCCTTTTACTTCTCCACAGTCTCGTAACATATTTTATGCACCCACCATTTTAAGGTTCATTGATTTATTTAGTCATTGATTTATTTAGAACACAGTTCTAAACAGTTCCTGTTGTCAGAAACAGAATATTTATTATTTACTGTTTAACGAATTCCCCGCCCGGTCACGCATCCGCAGAGGCGTCCCACCCCTACCTCCGCAAAAGCTTTTCTCCTTCCAACCTCTGCAGAGGTGCTCTATCTCAAGCTTCCCCCCTTCATGCTTCCGCAGAGGTACTTTATCTTAAAAGCTATCCTTCATCCCTCTCCACCTCCGCAGAGGCCCCCCATCCCATAGCTACCCCACCTTCCCCCCATGCCTCTGCAGAGGTCCTACCGCTCCTGCCATTAAAACCCTCTTGTCTAACGCCTCCCCAGAGACAGCCACTCTTCCTCAGTTTCTGATTCCTGCCCACCCTACCCATTTAATCCCCCACATGTTTATATTGTTTTGCTTGCTTTTCTTTTCCAATCCACGTCTCTACCAGCTCCGCAGTCCACCCTGTTCCTAGCTCTTCCATTTGAAGCTTCCCAAAACTAGCCCAACCCCAAGGAGCGATCAAATAAAATTCCCTTGCTGACCCGTCCAGCATCCTCTTACTGCACTTTTTGGGGGACTCGCATCCGGCTGCTGTCCTTATCTAGCTTTTTTGGGGGGCATGCAGGGACCGAGCCGGACGCCGAGCTCTAGCCCTAGCTAGGGTTCAAGCCTCTAGGGTTCGGTGTCCGCCGTCCTCCCGGCTCGCCACCCGGACAGCACGCCAAATCTGCTCAACTTTATCCTTCATGAGGAAGCGCGTTTAGGGAAACTAGAAACTGGTTTAGGGAGAAGCGCAGGTCGATTAATCACGGCTGGCACCGCATCACCTAATCAATCTCCCTATTACACCTGCCCAATCAAATCCCTTTCTACCCACTATAAATAGCTCCGTTCTCTTTCCTTCCGCACCTCGCCTTTTGCACATCCCTTCTCCACCCCTTCTCTGCCATTTAGCTGCTCTCGTGCCTTCCTCCGGGGGGGCATGCAGGGACCTAGCTAGGGTTCAAGCCTCTAGGGTTCGGAGTCCGCCGTTCGCCCCCCGGACAGCACACCAAATCTGCTAAACTTTTTCATTCTTGATTATGAGCAAGAGCGAACTCGTTAACTGACAAATGGGTAAAACTGGTGCCAAAAAAAAGTAAAAATTGCAACTAATAAGTGTTTTAAAAGTAAAAGTAATTTGTCATGTTATGTGTAATAAATTGATTGTTGCTGTAAATATGCCTGACAAAATTGACACTGAATGACATTTTAGAGCGTAAATTTAGTAAATCAGGAAAAAATGTGTGACATTTATTTTTTGCGCAAAAAAAAAAATCAAAATTGCAATTAATTTAAACAGAAAAAAAAAAAATTTTGGGGTGAAAACAAATGCACATGACGTGACTCCCATATCTGCTATATTCATTATATTAGCTCTATTAAAGTTGGTCTTTTTGATTGTAGTGTATTAGGAAAAGATGAACACTTACAGAAACAAACTGATTGTTCTCAAGTTTGATTATGTCCCCCACTCGTACATTCATCCATTTCTCATTCTGCAACCTGAAACAGATTGAGTTTGTTCCATCGCAAATCATTATTTATTTCCCAAACATCTCTTAAAGCCTCCACAGTTCAATAAATGCAAGAGATACAGCAGAAAATGCTGATACGCAGCATAAATGCACTTACTTTCCTTTGATGAGTACCTGAGACTGCCGGGTGTTGACCTGTTGATCACTTTTATGGCGGAACTGGAATCCAAAACAGATCAATCAGAGCAAACATCAGCCGTTTCCCCACATTTCTTAGTATTCAGAGTCAGAAAGATCAACAGGACAAGAGTTGATTCTCACATAGTCATCAGTAGCATCTTTGACAGCTGTGATAGTCAACACCAACACCAAAGGCACAATGGTGGTGAACCACGAAAGAGAGGAGATTTCTGGAATCAACTGGAACACAAAGCAGTGTTAGTGTTGTACAACATGTCATGATTTATTCTTGCTTCTGTGGAACACAAAAAATATTTTGGACAATTTTTTGCCCGAAAAAGTCATTTTTGTCAGTGTATCTCTCTTGCGTTCCACAGAAGAAAAGTATGGATTGACATTTTCGGTTTTAGATGTCACAGATTTTTTTTGTCACTTTTAATTAGGAACTATGAAATTTAGGATCAAGCTTATAAATGAGTCTCCATATTTATCTTCAGTACACTAATCTTGTAATTTCACAAGTGACCTTAGAAGGCTGGCAAACCTGCAGTATCAGCAGAACTAGGAAGTAGGCATTTGCAAAACGTTGAAACTGTTCGAACAAGTTAATGGGCAGGAAGGTGAAAACGTTGTATTTTGCTGTCTTGATGCGATTGTCCTGGGGAAAAATTACACAAATAAAAAAAAAAATCAGACATCTGACTTAATACATACAAATTAATACATAAATACAATAGCGTTATCCAAAAATACATTCTGGTTATATTTTACAGATGAGTCCCATAAGTTCTTAAATTGAAATGTAAAACAAGCTGTCACATTATGAAACCATTAAGATTTGTTCTAATAGTAAAACATCAGCAGACTCACAGCGTAAGTGAACCTCTCATTGTAGTCACGGTCGTTGGCTCGAACGTGTCGTTCCTCCTCTACAGTGAAAGAGAAGTTTAGTTTAGCAAATGATTAGTAAGATCAGAGGCAGCATCAAGTACAGTCCCATAAAAAACTTTCATAACAACATGCACCCAAATCCTTATGTCCAGTATCTGTTTGTCCAATAAACCAATACTCCCCATAATCTCCTTTTACTCAATTACCAAGGAACCATAAACAGGCTCGATATTTTCCAAAGCCACTAACAGCCCAGTCCCGAGAGCGATGTCTATGAGATCATCAGCAAGTATCATCCAGCAAACGAGGGACGTAAAAATAGAAAGAGTGTAAGAGAGAAGCTATCATCGATTCCTGGAAGACGTTTCCATAGATGTAATCCAGCTCTTCCAGTATACATCCCTCGTTTATCATATCGCCCTCCCAATCCCACAAGTCCTTGCAGCTCTACCTTGTCCGGGTGATTTCGAGCGCGGGTTCCAAGCCCCTCTCCATGGTACTAACATCCATAGCCATCGCAGCGCCATTGCCTGTTTGCAATGTCATTCTTCGAGCGGCACAAACAAACGTTCAGGCATTAGGTTCAAGTCCAAATTCAAAGAGACAGTCAAAGAATGAAGTCTGGGGTTCTGCTTTCTGTTGGGCAGCTAGATATGTAGCAGACGTTGCCTGCACTCGTCTGTGATTGTGGAATTTCATCGCCTCCAGGGCTTGTGCTTATTAGCATAAAGCTACTCCTAATCATTTACCAGCTCTTCATTAAGAAGTTAGTGAAGCGTCTGGCGTTATAAACACAGGTCTTGCTTTCGGAAAAAGCCTAGAGGAATTGTTTAGTGCTCTGATGTTGCTCTTTCATTTTGGGGTTATTAAAAGGGTTTTACACATAAACAGGTATAAACAGCATTGTTCTGAAAACTCATTCAAATGAGATAACAACCCTGACATATCAGTCCTTAAGAAATATCTGTTGTATTCTGGATTCAATATTGTGAACTGTGTAAATATATATGTTATATATATGTTAATAATAGCAATATTTTACATGATCATGCACAAAATAAATGCTTTTATTCTGCAAGGATGCATTTAATTGATCAAAAGTGATATTTAAGACTTTTATGGTATTACAAAAGATTTCCATTTCATCAAAGAATCTTGGAGAAATCTGCCATGGTTTCCACAAAAAATATTAAGCAGCATAACCGTTTTCAACATTGAGTAATGCTTCCTAAAAATTCAGCTTGGCCCTCATAGAAATAGATCAAAATTTTTAAATGCATTCAAATTATTTTACATTCTAGTAATATTTCACATGATTACATTTGATTGTATTTTTGATCAAAGACTGCACCCTTGTTGAGCACAAGAGACATCAAAACATCATCTACCAAACATATTATTCATAATATATACAGTGCCCTCCACTAATATTGGCACCCTTGGTAAATCTGAGCAAAGGTGGCTGTGAAAATAAATATGCATTGGTTATCCTTTTGATCTTTCATTCAGAAATTCACACAATTCTAACCTTTCAAACAATTAAAAATGGGGAGAAAAACTCATGATGAAATAAAAGGTTAAAATTATTGCTACGTCCCTTTCCCAAGACAACAGCTCTGAGTTTTCTCCTGTTAATGCCTGAAGAGTTTGGAGAACACCTGATTGGAGAAAAGAGACCTTTCCCTCATACGGAATCTCTCCAGACCCTTTAGATTACCAGCTCCATGTTGCTTCTAGGGCTGTAGCTATTGAATATTTTAGTAATCGAGTATTCTACTGAAAATTCCATCGATTAATCAGATAAAAAAGAGAACATTAAAATTTACTCTTGCCACCCTGCCAAGCGGTGGACTTCTGCATTCTGACTGGTTGCCGCCGAACCGCGTCATAGCTCATTACCTTAAAGTTAACCTGATTTAACTCTCCTCGCCGTTCTAGCCGCCCGTGACAGGCTGCGCCGCCTCTCGCCGCCAGCTTACATTTAAAATGCATTAGCGAGGAGAATTTTTCTTAAACCCTCCTGAACAAGATGTCCTGACTCTACTCCTCTCCATGTATTAGGATGATAGAGACACAAGTCCTCTTCCAGGCACCTTTGTAACATTTTATGTTGATTGGAAATTATTCATTATTTCCCTGATGGTGGAAATGGACAGCTCTTTTCTTAAAGCCATCCACAAGTGGGGGTTGTGCTTACAGCCCAACACCGTGCAGGACGTTTGGCATTTGCCAGAGAACAACTAGATTGGCAAATTTGCCACTGGCACCCTGTGCTCTTCACAGATGAAAGCAGGTTCACACTGAGCACATGTGACAGATGTGACAGAGTCTGGAGAACATTCTGGAGGACTGCCTGTGCACGCCAGAGGTAGCCATTAGGTGCCGAGATGAGATCCTCAGACCCCTTGTGAGATCATATGCCGGTGCGGTTGGCCTTGGGTTCCTCCTAATG
This sequence comes from Enteromius paludinosus, assembly GCA_032361165.1. NCBI lineage: Eukaryota > Metazoa > Chordata > Actinopteri > Cypriniformes > Cyprinidae > Enteromius > Enteromius paludinosus. The sequence continues at coordinate 11,137,592 of JAUMHQ010000094.1, read as the reverse complement.
CAAGACAATGCTAGACCTCATGTGGCTGCAGTGTGAATCCAATTGAGCACATCTGGGACATCATGTCTCGCTCCATCCACCAATGCCACGTTGCACAACAGACTGTCCAGGAGTTGGCAGATGCTTTAGTCCAGGACTGAAAGGGAAATCCCTCAGGAGACCATACTCTACCTCATCAGGAGCATGCCCAGGCGTTGTAGGGAAGTCATACAGGCACGTGGAGGCCACACACACTACTAAGACTCATTTTGACTTGTTTTAAGGACATTACATCAAAGTTAGATCAGTAGTGTGTGTTCTTCCACTTTAATTTTGAGTGTGACTCCGAATCCAGACCTACATGGGTTAATAAATTTGATTTCCATTGATAATTTTTGTGTGATTTTTTTGTATGCTAATATTGTTATCTTTGTAGTTATCGTTCTTGGTGTGAATGGGGCTTTACTCTGTACTTTTGCATAGACCTTAATCAGGTTGGATGCCATATTGAATTTAAGCTGATGTCAAAAACTAAACATGGCGCCAGCCTGACTAAGGTCTCTTACCCCATGTTTCATCATCTCTCTCAACTGTAAATTAAAGTTAAAAAGAAGTCCTGCCCACTGCACGCCATTCAAATATATCAGCCATGGCATATCAAAACCTCTACAAGTTGACACATTTCTACCACTAACCTCACACCACACCAGTCCTGGGTACAGCACAAAGTAGCTCAGAAGATTTGGGGGACATGAAGAGAAAAGTGTGAGCACAGTTTAATACATCGTTCTGAAACATGAGATTACGGGGTGCTTTTTGAGAAACAAGTCTCCATTAGCTCTCAATTTAATTTTATTGCTGTCTAAGAAGCAGTACGTGAAATATGTTTCAAACCCTGATCAAACAAAGAAATTGCAACAGAATTGGCAACAGGGTAAATGTAGGGCTGTTACCGTTAAAATGATTTCTACAGTAGATTTATGAAAACATTTGTTGCCTTTTTTCCTTACAATAACTCGAACGCTTGTGGCATGGCATATACCATCCTCATCCTCAATCTCATATTTATGTATGTGTGATTCAGCAGCTGAACTCTTTGAACTCAGACCTACTGTTCTACTGTACAACAAGGGCGATGTCCTTTGTTTTACTGTAACATCACGGTGATGCAAAACATTAATCATTACAACATAATCCATCTGAATCGATCCAAATTTGGGCATCTGGGCTTGGATCCAGTTTATATTTTTGCTGAGGGTCACATTATATCACTGCCTGAACAAGCTGGACTTTCAAGCCCCACCGCAGTCACAGCTCTCACGTATTGCTAAACTTCATATTCACAGCCAGGCTGCTGTGTGCTGAAGAGGAACTGGAACTACACAAGACCTACCAAACAAGTCTCTATAGATGAAATCCCACACTGGTTGTCCTGACAGTGGAAGTGATCAAACTTACACCGAAAGAGAGAGCCAAGCCACATCAAAACACTTGGCTACCTGCCTTGGAAATGGCACAGCAACATCCTATAGCAGGGGGATGTGGAAATATATTGGAAAAAGGCTTGTTCACTTCTGTTTTACTCAGAATCCGATTACAAATTGTAACAGGAAAACCACAGAAGCTTTACCACAACTTCAAGAAAATCACTTTAACATTTATTGGTTGAGCAAGGTGACTCAAGACAAGACGCAGACTGCTACTAACCAGTCAGCCTTTACCAGAAGAGCCTGGTAAATCATTTGTGCATTAGTTTTTATTGGTTCGTTGACTGCTATGGCTTTGTGAAACATGAGAATTGTTTCCTCATTTAGCTCAGGTGCTACAACCGTCGTCAACCATTAATAATTGAACAGTTTCCACACCCAGAAATGCACCAGATGAGTTTACACTCCGTTCCCACATTTGCCCCCAGCACACAAAGGGTGCATAAGGTATAGTCACATACTGTACAACTTTTCCAACAAACTCCAAAAACTATACTGCTAGGCACTTCCATGGTTCAGGTAAAAAAACTAAACCATGTCGGTACCCAGTTCTTTGCTGAATAGGGTTTTTGAGTTAAGCCGTTTGGTTCAGTGGAGAATTTCTTGACATCACATTATAGACGGTTTCAATGACAATAACATAAACAAATGTTACTGCGCATGCATGCTTTTGTGGCTCTAACTTAACTTCTGAATAACATCCAAATAGAAACAAACAACAGAAAACAACAGCCAAGTCCATTCTAGAGCAGATAATTTTTTTGATGACAAGCTAAACATGTTAGCTGCGTAAATCAGATGGATTTATTAAAATTGCAGACTCATTCTCTGCCAGCATGAGGTGCTTTAAGTACGAGAAATGAGAGGAGTCCCCGGTAACGACTGTAGACAAGGCAGCTCTGAGCTTACAAACGCTGCCTTATATGCAGGATGAAATGGAAATGAAATGTTTATTTTTAACAAATTTTCTACAGACAGTCTTCTTTCAGAAATACAGTGATATAAAAACTCCCACGCATTGGTTTGATTTTTTAATCTTTTAATCGGAACTTGCGACCATATTAGGCTAACTATGCCTTTGGGAAGCGCACCCCAGGTCAATAAACTAACACAGACCGGAAGTTAACTGGAACCTGAAGTTAGGTCCAGGTGCGTGCACCCGATGAAACCGTCTATAACGTTGTTATTATACAAACCAGCAAATTGTGTTCTGGGTTCATAAAGCAGAAATACATTGATTCAAAAGTATAAAAAACCTCCTCACTGATGCAGTTAACCCGTAACTCGGCTTGTTAGACCAACCATGAATGATGCTAGTAATGCCAGAATAGTAATGCTTCCCAAGGAAGCACTGTGAAAATGCTTACTTTGTAAGTCTTGGAAACAGGATACTTTGAACTGCCAGTTTTCACTTAAAAAAAACACTCAACGGTTTTTTGAAAACAGGGCTCATTTTCCAACAAGGAACTTCTCTGCCATACCACGGGTGCAGCAGGTGAAATTATATTATGCAGCACTGTTTGCACAGGGAGTGTGTCTTGCAACCATGGAGACATTTGTAGACACTGTAGCCATGTAGCCATGGTACAGCAGCAAAGTTTCTTGATTATTACGCTGGAATGAGTGTATAGTTCCTAGCCACACAGCTTTTCAATTTCCATCTTAACTATACAAGAGTCCAATTTTAAACATGCTGGGGATGTTTAAATGAGGCATTTAAGGGGGCATGGTTGAGTCTTAACTTTTAAAAAGAATATCTCTTTGGGTATGAGACATGAGTTTTCGCAGTTTGAGGGATCTTGTCCATGCACTAAAAGCTTGTAACACTCCAAAGAGAAATGAAAACTTGAAATCACATCATATGAACCCTATAAATATATAGTATTCTTCATTTTTCACGTGAACAATTAAGCGCAATTTTTATTGGTTTTTACTGAAATATTTAAATAATAAATTATTCATAGTTTTTTTTATGCACTTACTTAAGCTCAGAGCATTCTTCGTTTTTCCACAAACATTTAAGCCCAAGATTTTCCACAGTTTTTTATTTAAATACTTAAGCTCAGAGCATTCTTCGTTTTTAACAAAAACTTAAGATTTTTACACTGAGTACAGTGTAGAATAATGTTTTCTTTGCATTTATGCAAACCCTGACAAGCAAAGTATCCTTTGGTTGTTTTTAACACTTAAGCCAAGAGCATTCTTCATTTTTTTATGCAAACACTTAAACCCAACCTATTTTTCCACTTTTGTTTTTTTACAAAAACTTAATGCCAACGCGTTCTCTACTAGAGTTGCATACAACATATATTATGTAAATTTAATCTATTTCTCTCCAGAATTATGAGCGATTAAATTGTCTTTGTTGTTTTCAATGAACTAGAGTTGCGAACATCAATTAACCCCCCACACAACTGCCCATCAACTATTGATCTATTATTGTTGCTTCTCCACTAGCTTGTTGTCCACTTAATTTGCTTTTTACAGCCGTAAAACAAAGCCAGTGTTATAAGCACAAACAAATTCAAGGTGCACGAGTAGAGTGAACACATAGAAGTCGAAATATCTGTCTGTGCACATATACTACTAGTAGTAGTGTAACACATTTTTTAACGTACACACTGTACACTTACACTGTAAAACATGAGTGATTTATATAGTAAACAACTGTGAAAATGCATTGCATTTCAAATTTAGTTTTTTTTTTTAATAACTATGTTTCTTCGTTTTTATGTTTATTAGGGTTATATGTTGCATGTAATGTTGTTAAATGAATGTTTATTGCAAATTACAGTTTAATAAGTCTCACCATTATGGTGTTTAGTGTTTGTGTGAATGACACTGAGCACCTGTTCATATATAAACGCTGTTTCTGATGGGTTTGATTCATCATGTAAATTTCTCACCATCACCTTCATTTGGTGCTTATCAGTGTGTTTCAAAAAGGTTTCAAAGGTGTTTCAGAACAGTATATTAGTGAATGAAATCACGGTATTTAAATGTACATTTAACTTTAAACCACAAAACATAAAATACTGTTACAGTTGAATTCCGGCAACTACAGTTGCCTGTTTTTTTATTTTTTTATTTTTTTATTTTTTTTTGCTTTACAGTGTACTCTGTAGCATACTAATATATCCTAATAACCGCTAAAAATTGCTAATAGTCTTTAGGTTATATCACAATGATCTTCATTTGCAACCAGCTAACACTAAAAATTTTGACCCTGAAAATAAAAATGCGCACAATGTTTAATTTTTCGAATTAGTGCATAAATCACATTAGAATGACGGGCTAAAGTCACTAAAATAATCTGTTACAGTTAAAGTTGGCTTCCCTCTTTTGAATTTGCACAAGGGCTGCTTGACAAACCTTTCAGCAATTATGGAAATTAAAGTACAAGTACAAAGAGTGTCCACAAAATGTTTAAAAGACCTCAGTGACTAATACACGGAGGCGTGTGTATTCTTCCTGTTTGTGTACTTGACCACTTAAACACTCACACACACACACAAAAAGTCAATGGTAGGGCAACAATCTTACAACACAGCCAACTTCTCGCTTTCAACATTAGCGAATTGCAACATTATATATTCTCAACACACAAGAAAGATACCTGCAGGTCTCACGCTCATGTCCCCTCAGTTATGAGCACTGGCATGTAAGTGATATCCATCCAGTCGCCTAAATACGTTTTTTTTAAGAGATAAAATACTGAACTGTCTCTGCCGCCCGAGGGCAAGAAACGATCTGTGGTTTATACAAGGTCAAAGAGGCACAACTTTACGTCACTGGCGGATCCGTTACGTCTCCTACCCATAACCACACACACACAAACGTAGTGCACTTCACGTAAGCATCCCTATAGTAGCAAAGCACCTGCTTTATCTCTGTGGACCAGCAGATGAGAAAATAAAGGAACAATGAGGGATGTCACAGGAAAAGGATACAAACTGTGCCTGCTTTTTAAAGCCCTAATGAACTATTTCTGAGGATTGAAAGCTGTTTGATTTGTTTATGTGCAAGAGAAACCGAGAGCAGCGGCAACAATCACACAAGGAGGGTGTCATCAAGGTTTCTAGGCAACAAGACCTGAGAAGAGCAGAAGACCTCAGCTCAAACACATGGCGTCGTTGAATCCTGGAGCTAACAATAAACATATTAAATGCAGAACTTCGGTTCGGACTAACAGAGAAGGTCTTTTGTTCAACAGAATTTGATCTGGTGAACTAAAAAGCTGTAATTATCTGGTGGTTTGTGGTGTCTAGGCTTGATCACGTGACTGGGTGTCAATTCAGGTTACTGTTAAAGAGAAGTAACTGCCCAAGAGAAAGCATCGTATTTCACCCCTAATGAAAATACAAAGGTATATATTGCAAATGTAAAATATACTATTTCATAATACATACAAAATACACGATTGCCTTTTTTAAAAATGTGTTAATTAATTGTGTATTTTATTTGACTATATTTTTTATGACAATTAAGCTTGTTGGTGATTTTCAACCCAGTCGCACGGTAGGTCGTGACAATATCACGAAATAAGCATAAAATCTATTGATTCGTGTCAGGGTCACGA
>JAUMHQ010000094.1:11099898-11111816 GCA_032361165.1 Enteromius paludinosus | reverse complement strand
TGAGTAGGTAAAATACTGAAATAAATAAATAAAATGACCTTTTAAACCGTTTAACTGATTGTATTAATCGGTTAAACATCAAATCGGTCGGTTAACGGTTAAAATGGGCGTCCCTATATGTGAATTAAACTTAGTTGTGGCTAGTTATGTCGATTGCCAGCGTTCTCTTGGTGTTGCATGTTTTTCTCATTTTCTTCTGTTCAGACACCATGACGGGTCAGAGTAAACCAGTGAAGCCCAACGGGAAGCTGGAGGTGCAGACAGAAACTCCGAGCAGTCCGCCCCGCACCACCCTCCTGGGAACCATCTTCTCTCCTGTTTTTAGCTTCTTCTCACCCGCCAACAAAAATGGTAAGGGACCGTGATCTCAATAGTCAGCTGATGAATGAGATATTGATGTCATAAAATGTAGTCAGTTCCTCCTTTTCAGACTTCTTAATCTGAAACAAAGTGTTCTTATGAAGAATGTTCTGAAGGTTTTAATTAGAAATTCAGAATTCTAAACAATTATAAAAAAAAGTAAAATAAACAATTATCAGCGAGTCTCTGCTAAGAATCACCATTAGATAACAAATTTATTTGGCTGTAATTTTTTTCTTAAGAAAAAAATTACTATGTAATGAAATAATTTGAAAACATTTATTTTTTTTTTTTTCACGCAGTCTGACTCCATGTCTTAAACATTTCTCCCCCTTATGTCATTCCAAACCCGTAAGACCTTCATTCATCCTTCTGAGCACAATTTAAGATATTTTTGATGAAATCCGAGAGCTATCTGAGCCTGCATAGACAGCAACACAACTAACTCATTCAAGGCCTAGAAAGGTAGTAAGGATATCGATAAAATATTCCATGTGATGTGCTCAGAAAGCTCATAATTTCATCAACAAACAAAGAAATCTTACAGGTTTGGAACAACATGAGGGTGAGTAATTAATGGCAGGATCTTTGTGTGAACTATCCCTTAAAAAAGGTTCACCACTCATATGACCACAAAAGCAGATGAAGACCATCACCACATTGACATGTCTAAAGAGTCATATAGGACTAGTCTTTTCAGCATACTATAGCTGCAGCATTTCTGAGCTAAAGCCTTTGTGCAGAAGACTCGTCGTCCGAGACCCTCAGGTTCAGGTGCGGCCATCTAATCTGTGGCACCTGCAGCAAACTGAAACCACTGAACCAAAACAATGCATTTACCAGCAAAAATTGCTGCATTTTTCGTTCATTCTGAGCTCTTTCTGATTTCATCACACGGTTAAAGCAACTCTCTCTCTCTCTTGTCCTCCAGCTACGGCGGGCTCTGATTCCCCAGGGCAGGCGGTGGAAGCGGAGGAAATCGTCAAGCAGCTCGACATGGAGCAGCTCGAGGAAACCCCGACCAGCACTACCACAGACGGCCGAGACCTGACCTTTGACCCTGCACTGAACCCCACACCGCTGCCTCACGTGGACACATCGGTAGAAGAAGGAGAAATCGGCACAGAGGCTGATTTGCCACCACTAACTGGTGAGTATCTAGGAGCTTTATTTCAGCTCTACTGCTGCAGAAAGCTGAGCATCCTCACGTTTTCTTTCTTGATTAGCCGTAGGATCCAATAGCAGTTACCCAGATGTCCCGCCATCGCCTCCAGCAGAAGGGACTTACGAGGAGGACTGGGAAGTTTTTGACCCGTGAGCCAAATTTCATCACACTTGATCTAAATAACTCCGTATAGCCACGTGCTCATGTGCTGACATGCCTCTGTCTTGCAGTTATTTCTTCATCAAACACGTGCCACCCTTGACCGAAGAGCAGCTCACCCGTAAGCCTGCGCTTCCTCTGAAAACCAGGAGCACGCCCGAGTTCTCTCTTGTCCTGGATCTTGTGAGTTGCCATCTATTGTTGGCTACGTCTCATCTTTTGTGGGGGGTTTTGACTCGATAGATGGAAACCGTTCTTTATTCAAATGTTTTATGAGCAAAACTGGAATATCGAGTTTAATTTGAATCTTTGGATGGAAACATAGCTGTTGGTCTTGTTGATGCAAGCTCTTTTGATGCGAGGATTAAGTTGCTGCTGTCGTCTCATTCCAGGACGAGACCTTGGTTCACTGCAGCCTCAATGAATTGGAGGATGCAGCTTTGACCTTCCCTGTGCTTTTCCAAGACGTCATTTACCAGGTAGGAAAAAAACATTTAGATATTGCATTTTGATCTTCTTTTTGCGCTGGTTTGTATACAGCTCTGACAGTGAGTCTCTTATTCCTGAAGGTGTATGTCCGGTTACGGCCATTCTTCAGAGAATTCCTGGAGCGCATGTCTCAAATTTATGAGGTGAGCATGTTTATTTATTTATTACTACTTTTGTTTTATTGTTTCCAATATGATGACACAATTAATGTAATAAATATTTTAAAAAATATATATTTTTTTGATTATTATAAAGCTTGTATGCAACAACAACAAAAACATATTTTTTATTTTATTTTTTTAAATATAAATAGGGTGAAATTATCCTATTAAAAATGAACTACACATGTAAAATGTATTCAGTACATCAAGCACAACAATCTGTTAAACTGGTTGGATTCATTATGGAAAGACGGGTTATCTTTTATGTATTGTTATAGATTTATTGATCATTTTAATTTTAATTGATTACTATTTAATTTTTAAATAACTTATTTTATAAAGGTTTTATTTCTTTTTTTAGGTTATATACTTTCAGGTAACAAATTCAGTGCTTGGACTTATTTCTTAATTAGTTTTTTGTTGCATTATTTTATTAAACAACATTTTTTTTTAATAATTGCCGTTTTAGGGTGTATCCACACCAGGAAAGTCCACTAGTTCACTTGCTTTGGTCCAGACTAAATACAACGTTTGTTTTTGTTTTTGTTTTTTTGGTTTGGTGCAGTTCGCTTTCACACTGCCCTTTTTGCAAGTGAACCAGAAATCGTAAACAAAACCACACGTGTGCTAAGGTCATTCATTCATCGGACAATCCTTAAGCAGGAAAAACCAAAGTTTGAAAACTGCCTGATCATGGAGAGTTATTGTTTTACTGATTTTCTGTTATCACCTACTAACGCAACATGAATCCGGCGGAGAGAGAGTGCTCTTATACAGCATACTGACAGTGGCACTGTGCAGAAGACTAGGCATAAAGAAAGTGAAACTTAACAAAAACAATGTGCATATGAAAGCGATTGCAGGCTTTCACATGTGTCTCATTTTGCTTTGCAAATGTAGTGAGCACAACACTTTCCCATAAGGCAACTCCAACTACAGGAGCCTGTTAACTCAAAAGGTGCAGTGCTTTCTGCAATTGGGTTGAATTGAGGTCAGATTATATTTACATTTTAAACGATCCGTCCCAGAGCACGCTTGGAACCGAACTGAGAGCTCCTCTTCTGCTGGGTCTCGGTTCAGTTGTTTGATGCGCACCAGAGTGCAATTGCTGTATTCATACCTGCCCAAAAAGGTCCGCACTCAATCGAACCAAACAAGACCGGTGCCAAAACACCCTTAGCCAAAGATTTTTACTCTGACTAGAAGAAAAAACACATTTTGCATGCGATTCCCTTCAGCTTTACATAAATTACAGCTGTTACCAAACTTGTTGATCAAACAAATTTTTCTTTCATTAACATGGAAAATGATTCGCATAACTACATACCAACAATTGGCCAATTATCTGGCAGCTACTAAACTCTCTCTCTTAATTTTCTCTTTATTTTGTTTTCTCACAAATCGGGTGTTTTAAGTTTGTAGATAATCCAGGTTATGGTTGCAAAGATTGCAAATTCCCATTTAAAAAAAAATAGTAAAAATGTGCCTGTTCAGTCCTGTCACATTATTTTAGTGTATTGTATTATTTAACTAATGTTATTATTTAACATCCTGCCTATGGTGTGGTCTACTGCTTTCACTTAAGCCTGCCATTAATGCCACAATCTTAAATTATTCGCAGATTATTCTCTTTACTGCTTCCAAGAAGGTGTATGCTGACAAGCTGCTGAACATCCTGGATCCTAAAAAACAGCTGGTTAGGTCAGTTACTCTCACATGAAAATAAATCAAAAAAATGAATGGCATTCAATTGGAGCTGCAAGTTTCCTTTTCCACTAATAGTGTGTAGGTGTGATGGGAACAGATGTGTCTCGATTCTCAGATGTGTAAGGTGTATATTTAGCTCTAAATGTCTTTCCTCTGGTATTTCAGGCACAGATTGTTTCGTGAGCACTGCGTATGCGTTCAAGGCAACTACATCAAAGACCTTAACATCCTCGGGAGAGATCTCTCCAAGACAGTGATCATAGACAACTCACCTCAGGCTTTTGCCTACCAGGTTTGTGAAGCCGCCTGGAGAAGTGGTCCGTGGTGAGTTATTAGTATGTAAAGCTCAGGATGTGCTCCTCTCATTGCAGCTTTCAAATGGGATCCCCATTGAGAGTTGGTTTGTGGACAAGAATGACAATGAGCTCCTAAAGCTGGTGCCGTTTTTGGAGAAGCTGGTGGAACTGGTACGTGCGTCTTGTTTATTGTGTGAGCTGCTTTTAAAGATAATGTGCACTTTTGTTAAGCTATTAATTATTTCTTCTGTAATACTTCAACCTTTAGAGAAAAATGCATGCCATTTACAAAAATTAAGGGTTGTTTATTAAGATTTCCTAATTTAATTCTTAAAAATGAAAAATAAAAATGTAGTTATTTTTTTATTTAATGAATTTAAAGCCTATTTGAGGCTTAGTATCAGATGTTGATTCATGTCTTATTGTGAAGAGTATACAGTTATGATAAATAAAAAATTATTAAATGTACTTTTATATTATTTTATTTATATTAAATTTTCAGTTATTTATTTGCAGTTTATACTGCAGAAAGGATGGTATAACAATAATAATTTCTCAAACACACTTTCATAATGTTGTTTTTGCGAAAATCTTTAAACTTTTAACGTTTAACATGTATTGACAAAAGTAGTATGCATATTTAATGTCATACATTTATAGTGTCTTAGTGTGAGGACTATACCTTCATTACTTGACTTAAAAATAAAAATGTACTCTTATTTATAAATACAATTAAATGTTTTTGCAGTTTAATTCTTAAAGGAAATACACATAAAAATCACACCTTTTTTAAAGTTTTGTTTCTATGTGAATTCGTAAGTGTTGTTATCCGTAGTTAATATCATACATAACATCGTAATAGAGCTGTTCAATTCTGGATAATTTAAGAATCACTTTTTTATTGATTTTTTTTTTTTATTTGATTATGAACAAAATATTTTGTGTGACGACAATATGAAATGGATGCAGTCTATTTAAGTGTTTACAATATGATATTTACTACACCAATTATTTCGAATTAAAAGAAATGTTTAAATATTAAAAGAATGAATGATTCAGTGACTCATAAATACTTCTATTATGTAATTACTGGACTATTTAGCATTTCTGAAAATTCTGTTAATCAATTTTTAAATGCATTTTTTAAAAGTTTATTGTTGCCACCTAGTGGTAAAACAATACCTAGTGCTTTCTCGGCAGCGCAAATTTAGAAATGAGATCGTGATCTTTTAACAATTAATCGTGCAGCTCTACATCCTAGTGGGAAGACTTCATTATGTTATGTTATCTAATATTGCTTTAAATAAAAATATGTACTTTATTCATTTATTAAGAGTTCTTTGCCATTTAATTCTTATAAATAATTATAACTCACCACTAGGGATGGTTCGCTTGTCTCGGTTCGGTGCATGCATGCGTCGCACGGTTCCTACGGTGTGGAGTGAGTGCTGCAGGTCATAATACTGTACGTGTAGAAATGGCAAGTGGGAGAGGAAAGGAAGGCTGCCCGGAGTCGGAGGATGCGCCAGCGTCGTATAAATCTGGTGTGTGGGAACTAGGGTTGGGTCGATAGACGATGCCATCGTCCGTCGCCGATGACCGGTATACATCACTACGCTGAGCCGGCATCGCGATCCTCCGCCTCGCCGCAGCAGCAGCAACCAGCTCGCGAAAAACACACTTAATATATGGCGGCAAATCTATGCCATTAATAAGCGAGCGCACCACTGATGCTGGCACGGTAAATCATTTCCGTGAGAGGAAAACAGATGTACATGTGAAGAAACTGGGCCCGCGAGCTCATTTCAAACCCTCGCGAGCGCTTGATGTGTCATCCACGTGCAATTCAAGCACTTGCATGCGATCATTCCTGCGCTCGATCTTCTCTCACCTGCTCGCACGAACACTGTTATTTTTGTCAGTCGTGGGGCAGACGGGCTTTGTGTGCTAAAAAGACACATACATTCATGTAGATGCAAATACACGTTCTCCTTTTTTTGCCAAATAAATGAAAAGCATGTTGAAGTCATCATGTCTTTTCTCTTGCTGTATCAAAATCTCACCTAGCTTTCCTCAGAGATGTTCCCAATAATGTGCTTTAAGTCAAGTCAAATTCAGTTTATGCATGATTACATGTCATGATATAACTTTTTTAATACTGTATCCTAAGTTGTGGATAATTAAGCTACATATCATATGCTGAAGTACATTTCTGGAGTGTTAAAGATTAAAAGAAAAAATAACAAGAACCGAAAACCGTGATCCTAAAACCGTGAAACGAACCGTGGGTTTTGTGCACGGTGCCACCCCTACTCACCACATGTTCACAGTTCCCTTTATTGCATTTGTTTTTAACCATAAACTGCCAATTTGCAAAAGTGATGTCCATATTTAATATCATACATTATAATGTCTTACTGAATTATACATGATACTATTCATTATGTGATTGATTTTGTAAAGAATCATTTGCTATACAATTCTTAAAGTTATTATAGCTCAAATCACAATTGAAATTGTTTGAAATAAAAGTAAACTTTTGTTTCTGCGCCAGTTCATCAAAGTATTGTTTCTATATTTAATATTTAAAAGTGTAATATCTTAGTGTCTTAGTTTAAGGACTGTGATTGGTGTGTGTGTGTGGTTTACATTGAACATTAGGCAAAATATTGAGTTGTCGGTTAGAAGCGAAGCAATTTATTTCTGCGTCGCGTGGATTCACACATTATGCGTTTGTAATTTCACTCCATTTACAATGATCATCTGTCTTTGTTGACGTGGCATGTTTGTGTTCTTGTTTATTCCAGAACGAGGATGTTCGGCCACACATAAGAGAGCGATTTCGCCTGCACGACCTTTTACCCCCGGACTGAATATCGCAGCGAAACGAACATTTCTTGCCAACCTGACAACCTGTTTTTAAGCAGTGGGGAATTTACACCACGGGGGAAGGAAAATTTGCCACGAACTCTTTGCCATAAGGATTTCAACTAAAGACCTGCGTCCTTTTATGTGGGGAGGGGAGGGAAAGGGGGGTTTCCAGGGCTCTGGACAAATGTTTTAAAACAAATGACTCGATGTATGCATACATTTTCTATACACAAACACACATTTATGGAAGCGAAGGCGATCAAGAAAAGATCACTTTTGATTGGTCGTGCATCTCGGCTCTGCGAGGGAGTTATGCCTGATTTGGACTTTTAAGGTAAAGCGCTGTGCAGAAGTGGACTTGCGTCACTCCTTTTGGTGCTCAAAGAGACCCTCTCTGCCCTTCCAGGCCTCTGGCTTTTACTTCAACGAGAATGGCCGGTTGAATATATCTATATAAAACACGAATATATACATTCAACTATGTGTGTATATGTGTATATATAACATTTGTACATATATATTTTTTCCTGTCAAGTTTGTAAAACACGACTTGCCCTTTGGTTTTAATTCATGATGCATTCCTTTTTAGTTGGAGGTCTTTTTTTCATAGACGCGCTGGCTTTTTATTCATTTTTTTTACTCTAGATTTTATGTATATTTAATGGCCTATCCGTTACGCTCTAGCTTTTTTCCTCCTCGTAATCCGGTGAAATGTAATCCAAAATCCGGTCACATGGGGAAAAAAAAAGACACGATTTGTAAATTTCTGTCTAATCTCTAGTTGTGGCTTTCAGTTACTGACCGCTTACTACCATTTATCCACGTCGTTCCTAATTTGGGGATTTTAACTTTTCTGTTCTTAGTTTTTTATATACAAGTATAGATGAAATGTACAATACTGTATGTGCTTTTAAATTGCTTTTTTGTGGGAAAAAAAAAATGCTTTGTCTCTTTCTGAAATGTCCGGTAATTGTAGCACCAGCACATGAACTAGCTTAAATCACTGCTTAGCTGCAATATTCTGTGTTTTTTCCCCTTCATTCCGCTTCTCCTGCGCTCCTGCTTTGGAAACTGTTTTAGGAATTATCATGTACAGCTCTACCTACCTCTGAAGGGTAGACCTTCCGTTTCATTCAGTGTTACCCCAATGTTTTTTATTTCCATGGACATTAATACATGATTTTAATGTACCAGAACTGTTCGAATTGGTTTTTCTTTGCCGTTTGGGATGAAAGTATCATATGTGGCCTTGATTTGTTTGTTTTTATCTGGAACGGATGAATGTTTGTAGCTTATAAGTGAACCATGAGCTTATCATTATAGCGCGTACGAATGGGGATTTTGGAAATGAGAAATTTAGGGGGGGGGGGTATTTAATTGGTCCGTTTGAACCTCTGGCAGCTCTTGTCAATTTAGCTAAATGTTTTTTCTTCAGAATTGGCAGCTTTTGTTTCAGGGAATTTGAACATGCTGTCAATCACTCAATAATACGTTTTTTACAGTGGATGAAAGGAGTATTTTGATTGGTTGGTTGTGTGTTTGGTTGCAATGTCTGTTTATGAATGAAAAGGCCTTTGTTAAAGATAGCTGTAAATGCAATGAATGTATTTGAGTGTAGCTTTTTGCAGCGCACTTGAAGGAACAAGAAAACATTCTTAAGATCTTTTCAGATTATGTATGATTTCATATGTATGTGCTTTTCCTTGAACGGTTGTTTTTATATCTATATGTATGGTCAGTGAAATCCCTGATTGGGTGCTGGACTTTGGTTTTAATATAGCTTTGACTTGAAAACAACAACAGCGGTTAGTCACTGAAAACAGCATGCTGAAGAGTTCATTAAATTTGCTGTTTTTGCACATTAGAAACTTGAATTTTTACTATTAGCTGTTCGTGGGTCAAAGACATTAAGATGTTTGCATTAAAAGAAACTTACAAAAGAAGGCACATTTAAGTCTATTTTTAAGGTTTTAAGTATATGGAGAATAAAATTTGGTTGAACTAATGTTACGTTGTCATTCAGTGTAACATTATTTATGTAAAAATGTAAACAACATGCTGATTTATTCTGTGCATATGAAAATATATAAGAGGAGCATTTTAAATTTGATTTACTAAATTAAGACTAATGGGGAAAACCTAAAATAGTGGCAAATATTAAAAATGTAAAATGACAACTAATCTTTGGGGTGAAAGTAATTCATCTTTAATATATCAAATCATTTTTTGTTGTAAATATGCCTGACAAAATTGTTACACCGAATGACATTGTAGTGGGTGTTGATCGGGGAAAAATGCATAATTATTTTTTGCTTAGAAAAACAAAAAATTGCCATTGAATTAAACCGAAAACGTAAAAAAAAAAAAAAATTATAATTTAGCAAGAGCATCAATTTAAAGCAGGATTACACTTATTTTTATGCTTAAACCATTTTTCATCGTTGACCTTGTTTTGGTTCACATATAGTTAAAATATAATTATTAATACATGCTTATAAAAGAAAGGAAAAATCTACAAACGGAAATTGTTGGGCACGTTTGGCCTAATTAAATCACATCTTGCATATTTAAATCATTACAAACATAATAAAAACTACTTTTCCTTCCCTATGTGGCCAGAATACTAATATGCTTTTCATATCTTTTGTTAGCTTATATATTTTCCCACCTAATTATTTAATATTTATATTCTAATTATATATTTAAAAAAAACTCTTATGATACTATATTTACATCATGCATTTGATATGGCACAAAGTGTGTTCAGTTGTATTTTACTTTTTGCATCAACAACTAGCAGTTCTAGCATCAATACCTGATGACTATGGTATTTTGGCGGGAACTGGGACTGTGGTTCGCGCAGGTGTTGTCAGTCCAGTCCTCCAGTCCAGCTGGCGGCGTTGCGCTCTCTCGCGCGCTCTGTGTTATCCGCGACTTTTCAGTGTAAAAGAAGAGGAGGCCTGTTTAATTTCTCACCCTCTGGTTGTGAAGTTCGCGTCTGCTCAAAGTCGCTCGTTTGACGGCGGGCTCATGTCGAAGGACGGCCGGCACGACGGGCGCCGGCGTGGCGGGCCTCAGCAGCACCGGCTCGGGCTGAGGCCGTCTCAGAGCGGGGACGCCAGAGACAGATCGGCCAGCAACAGCTCTGGATCATCTCACGGAGGAGGCAAAGGCAGGAATACGCCCATCAACATCGCCCTAAAGGTAACAAACAACAGCAGTCTCGAAACATAGCGAGCTGCCTACCTACACAGCATTATTTGGGGAATATAAGGGTTCTCCGTGAACGCCCAGAAGTCAGCTGTCAGCTAGGCTGTCAGAGCATTACCCTAACACAGTTACTATGGTGACAGCACTTTTCCCTCAAAATACCACAGTTATTGTTGCTGCAATATAAAACTGTGGTAAAGTTTTCATGCCTACTGTCATTCTGAAAGCTTATTAAAGGGCATGCTTACTTGTTGTTTCCACTGTAAAGACACTATTGTTGGAGTTAGTGTGTTTAACTAACGTAAATGAGACCCTAGACCACAAAACCTAAGGGTCATTTTATCCAAATTGAAAATCATACATCATCTGAAAGCTGAATAAATTGGGGAGGGTAAGAGAATATTTGGCTGGGATGCAAGTATTTGAAAATCTGGACTCTTGAGGGTGCAAAGAAGAAAAAGAAAGTCAAAATACTGAGAAAATCACCTTTAAAGTTGTCCAAATGAAATCTTTAGCGATCAGAAATTAAGTTTTAATATATTTCTGGTATGATATTTAGAAAATATCTTCATGGAGCATGATCTTTACTTAATATCCTAATGATTCTTGGCATAAAAGAAACATTTATCATTTTGATCCATACAATGTATTGTTGGTTATTGCTACAAATATATCCCTGTCCCATGTTACTTATGACTTGTTTTGTGCTCCAGGGTATATATTGATAAAACGCCTGAGGCAAGAGAGTGTTTTTTTTTGCGTTATTGTGACCTTGAAAGGTTGAAGAAAATCAGGGTATTGTGGGCAGTCACAATTTGTCAGCCCATAATCAGTCTCAACTACATAATAGTATCGTACATCAAATTTAACACAACATTTACATGATGATAACATTGCATTATATTAATTAATGCTATGTAACAATATTATTGTCATGTAATTATGCTACATTATGTTACTTTTGTGTAGCAACATAACAGTTTCATGACAATAACATGAGTACATAACAGTAATATAATGCAAAATTTACATGACAACACAACAATGTTACATGACAACGTGACATTTTAATCACAGTAACAGCAGTTAAATGTAACATTTACATGACAATAACAGTACTATGAAACTAATATAATCCAACGTAACATTTACATGATTGTGTAACTGATATAATTCAACATAACATTTATTTGTCGGTAACATTACCACATAACTAATATAATTCAACGTAACATTTACATAATTGTGTAACTGTGATATAATTCAGCATGACATTTACATGATTGTGTAACTGTGATATAATTCAACGTAACATTTACATAATTGTGTAACTGTGATATAATTCAGCATGACATTTACATGATTGTGTAACTGATATAATTCAACGTAACATTTACATGATTGTGTAACTGTGATATAATTTAACGTAACATTTACATGATTGTGTAACTGTGATATAATTCAACGTAACATTTACATGATTGTGTAACTGTGATATAA
>JAUMHQ010000094.1:11045579-11065132 GCA_032361165.1 Enteromius paludinosus | reverse complement strand
TGTGTGTGTGTGTGTGTGTGGTATGTACATTTATGTATTAATACATTAATATTAATGTATATATTTAAGACTTTTTTTATATTTAATATTTAGATATGCTAAATTATGAATATAAATATATACATGTTAATGCATTTAAATATAAAAAAAAAAAACAATATATATATATAAATATATATATATATATATATACTGTATGTATGTGTATTTGATTTTTGTATGTGTGTGTGTATATATATATATATATATATATATTATACAAGGCTTGACATTAACTTTTTTGCTCACCAGCCACTGTGGCTACATATTTTCCAAATTTAGATTTCACTGGCCAGTGTTACCAATCATATTATCAATGTTACCTGTTATCTATCATATGAAATCAGCATCTACAAAGTCATTCCACTGCAGCAGAAACAGAAAAGACTGGAGCAGCATTCAGATGCATTTATGACAGTTCAGTGTAGCTAAAATGTATGTAAATATGAAATGTTGGAAAAAAGATATGCTATTAGGAAAGTAAGCTGCCAGTAGCTGGCAGTAAGTGACAATTTTGAATGAGTCATTGAAACCTTCAAACGATCCGTTCAGACTGCTGATTAATTCAAGGACGAAGCAAGTCTCTGTCCTTATGAATGGACCACTGATTCATTGACTCAAATGATTCAAAATTCAAAAATGCAAATCATTCATTAACAAAACACCGCTGCTCTGTGTGTTGTATATGCACGACTGTTCTGCTGTGATCTTTTAAATTGTAAAATTCTTTTATATAATGAATATTTTAATTAATGGAGCAAAAACAGTATATATATCCTTTCTATAAATATACTGCTAAATATATCCTTTCTATAAATTCAAATACTGAACTAAAATGTATATTAACTACTCATTTTAACTCTTGAATATGTCAAATTTACTATAAATTTAAATATTAATCACATTTACATGCACCGAATGTAATAAAATCAGAAGCATTGTCACCGAAATTTCGGTGCAGTTAGATTTTTTTTTTTTTTTCATCCGATTAGTTGTAACGTTATTGTCAGGCAACTAAAACTCTTTTCTTTCACTTGCCCATTCAAAAAAATCTACTGGTTTCAGACAAGCATTAATGTCAATACCAAAACCTCAAATCAAGATTAAACTATTTGTTCTGACCGTCTCTTCTGGTAAGAGTTTATCAGTCCTCGAACATCCATCCATCCATCAAGCATTTTTTTTCTTTAGGAGCTGATCGATCATCCTTATCTGACGGAACGGGATGTGTGATTGTCAGGAATTTAGCTTGTTGGACCACACCAGCATGCTAGAGCTGACTGAAGGCACACATTATTTAGGTCTGTGACTCATGAGGGAATGTGGGGGTAATTCACACCCATCAGCCAATCAGTCTTATTTATTTTGATTTCTGATCTGAAATAGTGTGGTTATTGGAGAGTTTGGTATTCCCTGCTGTGAAACAACATCCTCTGCTGTGATACCTCTCTGAAGACTGAGCGTTTGTGACTCGTTCCTGCTTGTTAGTTTGTGATTGCTGCTAGTGCTGCCCAGAGTCTAAATAAACAGTTTGAGGCTCAGCTTGACCTCTTGACATTTCCTTTGTTCAGCACGTCGTCTTATCTCCTCATGTCTTCAGGCTGACAGCCATCGGACTCCTCTCTGGCTCTCTGTCTATCTTTCTCGCTCTCTCTCTCTCTCTTTCTGACTTGTTTGTCTTTCTTTTTCAGGGCTAAGGAGTATGAGACATGCATGGAAGCCAAGACCCAGACCCCCGACTCTCCTTACAAGGCGAAGTAAGCTCCCCGCTCCATTTTTAAGAAAATATATCCAAGCTTCTACTGAGTACTCATGTCTTAATGCTGTCTTTTTTTAATCCAACCTTCAGAAATTATGCCAACGCTGGACTTTCCATAATTAAACCTTTTGTAGTTTTGCCCATTAGATGCAATGTAACGCAATACTGATATCTAAGTGGTGTTGTCATGGATCTCATCTTACAGTCTATAATTCTTGCTATTTTGTGTGTGTGTATCAGGTTTTGTGCTCTTGCGCAAAGATTGTAAAACCTGAAATCACATACACCTGTGTGGCATTCCAGCAGTCCCTGAAAAGAGCAGAATGTGTTTACATGTAAAAAAAAAAATAAACTTACCAAAAAAATTTACTTAAATATATTATTGCCATAACACTTCATAATTCATACTAAAATCAAAAGGAGAAAAAATTAATTGCATGAAGTTCAGTACATTTTTTTTTTCCTTTTTATTTTATTTTCAAATGAGGTGTATTGTGCATCATAATATGTGAAGTATTAATTAATATCAGTAACAAATAAGTATCTTGATACATAGTTTTTTATAAATAAAAAATAATTTCAATTGTAATAATTAACAATCAAAATATATATATATATATATATATATATGTACAACATTTAATAATGCTGAGTTGTTTTTATGTTTAAATCAGGATCATTTTAAGGTAGTACAAACAATATCAAACAAATACAAACTAACTTCCAGTAGTAAGCAATAGTAAATAATCTAGTAGTAAATGTGGGAAATAATGCAATATTAAAATATGCCTGTATCCTTGTCTTTGAGGGTGTTGGTGTGACCTGAACATGTTTTGACCCAGCTCTGTGTGTGTGTGTGTGTGTGTCTGTCTGTCTTTGCTTCCAGGCTTCAGCGTCTGGTGAAGGATCTAGTAAAGCAGCAGCAGGGGCAGGACAGTGGCCAATGGGCCAGTAACAAAGTGTCTGGCCTGGACAGAACCCTGGGAGAAATCTCCCGCATTCTGGAGAAACAGGTTTGTACATATATCTCTTAATCTGTCTCTCCGGTCTGTTCTGATGTCCCTGTAGAGGGACATGCCGTCTAAAATAATATTCCTGAAAAGACTCCAGAACTTCAGTTCAGAAATCAGTGCTATTTGCTGACCGGAGAAAGCTGGAGATAGCAGTAATGACTGAATGGATATATGATGTCTGCTGTTTATCTGTTCATCTTTACTACTGCACAGTCACTGCAGGATTCTTCTGGGACAGTAGGCATCTGAGCAGTGTTCAGACCAGTTTATGTCAATGGCTTGGGGGGGTTTATTGTCTAAAGTCTCGTCTATGTGGATTGTGTGTGTATTTGTGTGTGTGTGTGTGTGAAGGGATTTGACTTGAAGATAAGCCTCTAGGCTGCTCTCAACACCGACTCCCCTGAACCGCCAGCTTTGGCTGCAGTCTTCTCCGTCTCAGTCTATACAGAGTATCGCTTTCCATCCCCAACTCTCTGCCCTCGGTTATTTGGTAATGAGGGCCAGGTTAGGTGCTTGTTGTCGTTGCTGCAGATGTTATTAATTGGCAGAGATCCCCGTTTGTCAAACAGACGAACATGTTTTCTGAGCGTTTGGCTGGCTACTGTTGTGCACTGTGGCTTTTATACAAAAATATGTTGGTTTTTCAAAAGTAAACATAATCCGAACGACTTAAGTTATAAAGCAGGGAAGCTTTTGAAGATACAT
This sequence comes from Enteromius paludinosus, assembly GCA_032361165.1. NCBI lineage: Eukaryota > Metazoa > Chordata > Actinopteri > Cypriniformes > Cyprinidae > Enteromius > Enteromius paludinosus. The sequence continues at coordinate 11,061,616 of JAUMHQ010000094.1, read as the reverse complement.
TTTGGCGATCGCTCAAGTTTTTTTTTAGTATGCTGTCATAACAGAGCTCCACTAATATCCCACAATTCGACAAGAGCTGAAAGATTATCTCAATCATTTATAAAAGAGCTGTTGACTTTTGACATATTTGATAATGTTTTACAAGATAAGCTGTTCTGAAATTCAGTTCAGCTGTTCATTTAAGTTCCTTAATATGGTAATTTACTCTTGTAATCTATTACATAGTGTTTACTAAAGCATTACGTAATGTTAAATTGTAATTAGTAGACTGCGTTTTCCAATGAAACTCATTTGTGGGTTGCCTGTACGACAAGTTGACTAATCAGTCTTAACTGGAACCCCTGTATAATTAGACTGGTTTCAGGTTCACTCGACCCCAGTTGAACCTTAGGGGCTGTTTACATAAGATATGTTATTGCATCCAAAAATGGTTAAATAGAATGAAACAGTGCAGGAGACTTCAGATTCAATTAAAACTTGGATGCTCGAAAAGCTGTAAGTGTGTGTGTGTAGCTGGACACTCAAAAAACTGAGGAGTAACACCAGTAAAATATGTTCTTCTAAAGGCCCATTCACACCAAGGGCAATGTTTTAATAATCCTCCCAATTCTAAGAGAATAGGGAAGTCCACACCACAACAGTCACAGAAGAATAAAATCATTGGAATCCAGCTGATGAGCCATTAAAATCATTGACATTCACCTGACTGAACTTGAAGCAGCAGAAGTTAGAGCTGCAGCTCAAGTTGATATAGTCACTGTTTTAGTTATCTTTTTTGTTCTTTATGTGAGCAGGCCTTAAAGGTTTCTTCGGAAGCTATAGCGTAAACTGGAACAGAATTTTAATTGATCAATGAGCAATCTCTAGTACTGTATTACCTCTCTTTATCAATAAAGGAGAAATGCACTGGTGACACGTCACATTTTGGTAATCAAACGGGACATTTACGGTTTCTGTTGATGCCATTCTGTAATACACTCATGAAATGAAAGGATGTGTGGTTTGGTGGGTGTGTGTTTGTGGGTGGATGGATGATGCATTGATGGTGTGCCTGTATTGACCAGTGGGAGGAGATGTGGGTTGTTAATGGTCTTTCTGGAGGGAGAGGAGAAAGGTAAGAGAGACAGAAAAGGGTGGTAAAGCTGAGCTAATGGGTGAGGAGGAGGGCTGAGGGAGGGGAGGAGAGGAGATCATAAGCTGCTAGAGTGGAGTAAAGGGGATGGAACAATCAGTTAAAATTAACCCAGATGATTCTTTTAAAAACCTGTTTATTATACCTTAAATCTAGCAAGGTAGGTCTGAGGTAACTTAACACTTACAATATAACCAACATGCTTCAGATTCCCTTCAACAGATTTCTTGGATCAGGCCTTGTCATCTCATCACCCTCTCCAAGCCCTGTACTGCTTAGAAGTGTCTCTGAATGACAGCTTCTATCAAGAACATGAGGACATTTCTTGTGTACTGTCCCCAAGGCCTCCTACACAAACTCGTTCTGGAGATTTCCACAGAGACCTTGCTTTAAAGAACTCCCGCCGTCTTTGTTTTTATAAGTCGCTGGAACGGTGAAGTGCTTGTGGAAATGTCAGCTCCTCAGGCTCTTTCTTGTGGCCTTTTGGGAATAAGACTCTCTCTTAAGAGTACAGTATCTGGACTTCATTTAGACTGCCAGTCACAGCTGTGGATTCCTCAAACTTGATTCCTGCAGTGTCCAGCTAAGGTCTGCACGCCACCAAACTTGGACAAGTCTGTGAACCCTAGTTGTCAAGGCAGTTCCGCCTGTAATCCCAGGACAAAGTCAAATAAATACTTGTCTCCGACTTTATTGGGAGTCTGCGTACACCCCTTCCCCCTCAGCATCACCTCCAGTCAAGAACGTTTAGATTATTTGACCTAACAAGCATCTCTCATGTCACTGACTCACCTACAGGTTTGTTTTTTTCTCATACCCATATCTGATTCAGTCTCCACTTTCTCCACTAATTCCTTGAACAACACCAGACTCTCCGCGCCCCTTTCTAGCCCCTCAAGCAGTCAGGCCTCCCCCACTCCTAGTTCCTCATTCTGACTTTGCTTGGGCACAGTCTCCGACCTTTGCCCGCCTCTCCCTCTGAGTCCTGTAATGGTTTATTTTGTGTCAAACCAGGTTTCAGTTTGTCTCCGGGAGAACTGGCTGATCGAAGAGCCTTTTTTCCCTTCTTGTCGTTCAGGAATATTCAGGGGAGTTTCTTGTTCCTCTGATCTGCGCTCTCTTACCTTAGCGGTATGAGCTCACGTATTTACTTTCTGCCAGGGTGTGTTTGTCACTGCTTTCAAATAAAGAACAGGCCGAGATCGACTGCCTTTATGACACGTGAGGGACTGTCAGGAACATTCTGGGCCTGCTGGGCCAGCCAGTATTTACATTTTCATTTGCCAGCTGTCAGGGGTTGGCTCCCCTTGGTGGCCAACTGGTGGCTAGCTGTACCTGATCAAGAGGCCCAAGGCTATGGAAAGAGGCTCCAAGGGGCCCTTCCAGCATTGTACTTGCCCTCAAACCATGTTTGATGACCTAGGGTGGAGAAAGGATCCAGCAAATGTTGGCGGAAGCCTTGGTTGAGAGTGGAGAAGAACATAGTTATTGACTATCAGTGTTGCTTGAAGATTATTAAGGGGTATTCAATGTCCAATTCAATAGGTGGCCAAACTTTTACCTCCTGCCATATGTTTGATTCATTCCCGGATTGTATATAGCAGCTGTTCTAAACCTGGACACTGGTCTACTCCCAGTAATGTGCCTTAAGATGTCTCCCTAATCAAACACACCTAATTCAACTCATTAGAAGAAACCCCAAGACATTTTTTTGGTCTTCAACCAACCGACAGGAGATCAAATTGTAGTTGTTGGTTTGGGATCATTGAAATGCATGACAAGAACTACATTTTTCAACAAGCCTCTTTATAAAGATGTGTGAGGTGACTGGGTGTTGCCGCTCTGCTGCTGAGGGACAGGTCGAGCTTTAGGAATTAGCTAGTTAGTTTAAAAAAAAAAAACAACATGGACATTTTTACATTCCTTCACCGTGTGCTGTCAGTAAGGTAATTTTCAAATCCTAATTGCCTAGTAATTCTTTTGTTCCACTTGGCTGTTGCTTGTGACTGTAAGAGAGTAGAGGATTCATGTTTCCCCTCAGGCGCGTGTTTGAAGGGGCATGAAGACAGCTATTAGAAGAGTCAGAAATCCATGGTGGAAAGAAATGCCCTGTGGGTTGCTGATTTTTGGATATCAGCTTGATAGTTGAACTAATAATGCTGTGTAGTTTTCCATGTTCTCGGTCAGGGGTTAAAAAGAAGCACACCATGAGTGAACTTGGCCGTTTGTATGCTCCGGAGTTGAAGGTTCATGATTCTGGCATGCACAGCATTTCTTGCTGATTTAGGGTTATGTAGCATGCACTGTAGTTCCAGTTTGTAATTGACATACACTCTTCAACATTCCTAAGGTTCATTTTGATAATCTTCATTTGTTTCCAATGAACAGTTGGTTTCTATTGTTGTCTTAAAACTGAACACTTCCTCCTAAATAGTATCTCCCGCAAATTATATTCCAGTGTGTACTTAAATGTGTGCTATAAAACCTTGTAAAAACTAACTTATTGCTTTATTGTCTGCAAAGCTCTTGATGTGGTTTACAGCTCTTTTCCTTTCTTATGTCAGCACAGGCCTCTTCACTAAATGGGAACAGTGTTTATGCTTCTTTGTGTATTTCTATACTTCTTCAGAACAAAACACAGACTTCTACCTCGTCTGCATGCCAGCACTCTTATTCATTCTGAGATTTGAAGCTGTCGCTGTAACTGGAAGGGGGCATGTTTACATCAGTGCGCCACTTGCCAAAAGATGGATGGGCCTAAGACGGAACCTTGGTGAACCCCTCCGTCAATGAACGCCCCAGCCAGTTGTTCTCCATCTGTTGCAAGAAGGGGGATGCAGCATTTTAGGAGCTTTCCCCTCCCCCTGACTTTTCATGTCGGCTAATTAGAGTGGTTTGTAGGAGGTGAACACGCAGACACATCCAGCCCTCCCTCCCACTTAACGTGTACCCCACACCCGTACCCTTGTCTTGGCCCGGCCAGCGGGAAGCGCAGCTGCCTGGCCCTTTGATTAGCCTTGCCTAAAATGGCCACTCTTGTTAGTAATTGGATAAGATTGTTCGAGCTGTATAATTTAGATTTACTCTCCACCCTCCCTCATCTCTAACCATCTGATCTGTCTTCAGGTCTTCTATTTGAATTCCCTATTAGAAAAACGCAAGCTCTCATCCTATTATAGTGTCAGTGAAGTGTTTGTTGATCGAGGTCAGTACACCAGGCAAATCCAACAGCACTAGCTTTGCACATCACTTCCAAGCATGTTTTTTTATGACATGCCATGACGTGATGTTTTGTCATATTACAATCTGCTTCGATGATTAGTGTGAGTGCGTAGTATCTCCACCAAGTTCATGAATGAATTCACATCTACCAAACTGTTGCATACTGCTTTTGAACCAACTTTATGAAGCACTTTGAATATTTAGAGCAGTAGGCATGATTTTTTTCATTGCTTTAATTTTCTGTTGTTTGTAGTTGCAATGAAATGTCTTGTTCTGTCGCCAGATAACAGTGAAACACACTGCCTCCTTAGTTATATAAGGTACAAATGGCATGTTAATACATTATTCCTGCTATTGTAGAGGCATGCTGGACACAAATAAACATTTGAGTTGCTCATCTGACATGGCCTGCTGAAAAGCAATATCAATGCCAGATGACTATTGAGAACGGGAAGCCCCTGGCAGCATGTTAAAATTGCATTTTTGGTAACTGTACAGAAGTGCAAAACAGTATATGTTGTTTAGAAGATTGTTTAATATATCTGCAGGCTTTTCAGTTTACTTTAGAATCAGTTTAATAAAATACAAATATGTTATTTCTCTCATGTTTCTCTCATACTGTAGCTAATGCAAATGAGCCACAATATCATTACAGTGCTGTTTTACACAATTGCAGTTCAGAGGCAAAAATGGTCCTTTTCACCACTTAAATTTTATTTTAGTTTTTTTTAGTATTGAATTACTTTGACTCCTGACACACTAACTTATTTCTCAGTACTTTTCACAGCTCTGTCTGTTGCCCAAACAATGCCTTTCTCCTAACTTTCCATATTGTGTTAATTAGATTCCTTGCTAAGCATGTATTTCATTAAACTCTGTATCTTTCTACACAATCTAATGTTTGTCATCTCATCTTCAATCCCTTTTCTGAACTCCTCCAGATTCCAGATCCTTTGCTCAGCGTGGGGATCTGTCAATAAGCCAGAAAGGGCAAGGTGAGACACCTCCCTCTGGACTGAGTTCCACATGCCATCACCGCACAGGCCCCAGCTAACCCCTCCAAATGCCTCTTAAATAGGCCACCGTGAGCGGGCCAACCCTCCTGCCTCTGGAGCATTTGACAGGGCCGTACTAATGGGTGTGCTGCTAACCCGCTCGATTTACTGTTGCGACCTGGGTTCGTCCTCACGCTATAGGCAGCGAGGCTCCATGGCCGTCTTCACCTAGCTGTCAGTGAGCTTTTCTTAATCCCGGCCGCTGTTCAAGCGTGCTCCACCTTTGGTGTATCTGACAACAAGCTTGTTCCAATCTCTTAACCCTGGCAGAGGTTCAGCCCTCTCTTTGCCACCGGATCTCCAGGAATGAGTCTTTGGCGGTGCTTGTGATTGACAAGAGAGGAGCTTATATGTAATTTTGCAAAGCGCTTCCTCTGTTTGCTGCTCAATGTGTTCAGGCTTGTTGGCAGCCCCCGCCATCCCCTGAACAAAAACATCTTGAAGTGCCTGACTTTGAGTGCCGTCACATAGCGTACGAGAATCTGACCTCATTATATGGAGTAGGTGCAACGTTCTCGGTTCTCTTCTTTGCTCTTCGATCCTGCAAATAAATGACTCGACTGCTGTCACTTTCAAATTCAGAGTTGTTTATGTGTCGTTTTGTGGCAACATTGGGGTCGAACTCATCGCCAACCTCTGAGGCGCTTCCTTCCTTTACTCAAAGTAAGGGAGCTGGGGAATTTGGACTCTAAAGCGTATGACTCATTTAAAGGGGTTCCACTTTGAACTTTAAAGAATTTTATGATGCAAGTAAAAATGTCCCCTCTGTAAACAGTTTGATTTGAGAAGCACGTCAGTTAAATGACTGTTTTACGTCTCTCCTTACTCAAAGACGCTCATTCGCTCCGTATGAGTTTCAGGCACAGTTTGGTTGACCCTCCTTTTAAAAGTTTTATGGCTGGTATCTTTGATAACCAACAACCAAAGGTCGCATTTGAACCTTGACAATTAGAAAACCTTGAAATAACTTCAAATGCCTGCAGGTCAATGACGTAATGCTCATATTTTTTTGTTGTCGTACAGTATCTGTTAATGTTACACAGTCAAACAGTTACTGAATATTTTTATTTTTTTATAATATGTCCTACAATGTAACGGAAAAATCTTAAGTAGCCTGGCATAATCTGTTATTATTATTTTCATGTTGGTTACATCACATGACATTGATTTGGCAAACAGCAAGTTAAACATTTTATTTATATTATGTTTTATTAACATTTTTATTATTTTTCACATCCTAAAAAGTTTTTATGTAAGGTGTATTGTTTATATTTTTTGTGTGTGTGTGTATAAAGAGACACGCATACAGTATATATTTAGAAAAATATTTACATGTATTTTAATGTATATAGATTTATTTAAATAATTTATAATACATAATTTTCTTAAATATATACATGCATGTGTATTTATACAGTAAATAAATAATAAATACACACAGTACACACACACGTTATGTATGCAAAAACATTTATTTTGGATGCAATATATCGTGATGAATGTAAAATTGAATGTGGTTGAACTCTCTAAAAGCAGTGCTTTATGAATTGATACTGTAATTCTGGCTACTTAAAAAAAAATTACCATCAAAAAATGTATTGATGTATATTTATAAATGTTTATTCAAATGTGTATTCTCACAAGGAACATAAGCTTTTTACATGACATTCTTAGAGTCATCAAATTGAAACTTGAGTTTATAAATGCAAAGATCACCTTCCTCGGAACTATGTGCATGTATAAAAGTTTTTCTTTCTTTTCTCAACAGCCTTTGTCATTGACTCGTACACACTGTTGGCTCAGTTGTGACGTAAAAAGGTTTTTTTGTCCAGTCTAAATTTTGACTCATTCTATGTATTCCCTAAGCTCTTCTTTGTCAAACCCAGACCACCCCTGCTTTGTGTGCAGATATGCGCGTTTGTTGTCTTGCGTTGGTTTTTGGTTGCCGTGGGGGGGGTGCTGGGAAGGGTTGTGCACTTTTGAGATTTAGCAGGAATTCTTTGGGGATCGCTTTGCTTCAAATTTCACTCCAGCTCCCCTCTAGAAAGCAGGAGGTGGGCAACGAGAGGATACCACCAATGCCAAAACAATGTGATACTTGAGTCTGCTCGCCTCTCTATGTTGCTGACTGTTTCTCTCTTTCTTGTCCCTATCTCTCTCTTTCAGAATAATGCAGATCAGGTGGCGTTTCAGGTAGGAGGGGGTTTGTCCGCACTGGAACAGATCCTACAGGTTGTCACCGCAGCCTCCAGTCCCACAGCAGTCACCCGTATACCTCTCAAGTGAGTACCAACTTAGAAGCGCAGACTCAACTTCACACAATATCTCGTTTTTGCTTGTTGTACTACTAACATTTGTTAGAATTTACGAAAAGTAATCAAGTGTAATCATTTACGTTACTTCAATGAAGCAGCTAATTGAAATAGTTCCACTACTTATTCTACTATGTTTGGCGTTTTTACCTCTTTCAGTGATGGTGATAAATGATGATGAAATTGGCAGGTTTGGGATCAGGACACAGCTCTGACATGTTCAGTTCTTACTTAAACTGTCCTCTCAAACACAAACCACTTGCTCACAAACTCAGAGATATTTTGTCATTTCTGATCATGATTTGTGGCCTTCTTCCAATCCCACAAAGTGACTCCGGCTCAGCTGTGAAGTCATTTCCCTTCTTTCCAGAGCTCTGCATCACAATAAATTTATAATGAATAAGAATGTGCCTTGTTTAGAAAATAAAAAGCATTGCTTTTGAATCATCCATTTTGCACTCTTCCCTTGGCCCCTCGCTGGTATACAGAAAGCACATTTGTCCTATCCGTCACTTGGAAATGGGAGCCGGGTTTGAATAGTGGGTCTGGAACTAGTGGCGTTGGCCAGTAGATAACCTCAGAGAGCGGCTATTTTCACTAGAGAGAGCTCCTAATGGACTTCAATAGCCTCTTTGCCTTCCTCATTAGCATTTGCTGTTTTCCAAATCTCCCTTAATGGAGAAATGCTACTTATATTTATAATGCTTTTACAGGCCATCTAGTGTTTATTGATTTTTTTTTTTTCTCTCTCTCTCATACTCTCCCTCTCATTCTCTGCCTCTCCTTGTCGTTCAGTCATTAATTCCAGAAAATTTGAAGTGGGCCTTAATATTATAATGAATTTTTATGAACTTCAGTTTTTGAAGAGGTTGAAACTGCATTGCATTCGACTGAAGGCTTCGTTCGTCCAAAAAATAAAGGCATTATTTACATGCATGTGTCTCCACAAAGCCATTTTTTTTTTCTTTAACGGAACACAAAATTTCTATTTTTAACAAACAAGTCACTTTGTTCCATGCATTTACACTGAATAGGGGGTGGAGCTTTAGGGCCAGTTTTACTAAACCGGGTAAATTAGTGTGCAAGCACAATTTCAAAAAGATGTGAAAATTTCTGCACATGATTTACTAACAATGCTCAAATTAAAGAACACTTGCGCAACATCCCATTTACATATCGAGCAACACAATATACCAAGCCCAGCTCAAATTAGGCTAGTCACAAATGAAGAATTAAAATATAAAAAAGCCTCAGTATGTTGAAAAGAGCCAGAGACCAGTTTTGATAGACGTGGTATTGCTCCTTGTTGAGGATTCCAAGCCATCTATCCACCTTTTCCTTAAACGCGGAAGCAAGTAATTAATCAGACTAATCAGACCGATTCAGTTCTCAAGGTCAGCTGACTGACTGGTTGATCCCGTCATGGTGGTTAACATCTAGTGAATTATGATAAAATTTCAGTCTGTTCCTCACATAAAGTTGTCATATTTCGTTGAATACAAAGCTACTGAATCTATAGTTCTTGTACTTTTATGAATTTTGATAGTTTCAGTTGTCTTGGTAAAGACTGCAGCACGTTTTTAAAAACCTCTTCTTTTATGGGTTTGGAAAACATGAGGGTGAGTAAATAATATCAGTTTTTGTTTTTTGTGAAGTGTTACTTTAACCTGTGTGTGTGTGTTTATGGCATGTTGGGTCAGGCTGTGCAAACACATCCACCGCTATCCTCCTCTCTTGTTTTGAAAGATCCACTTGACACGCTCAGGAGGAGGTAAAGATCTCTGAGGCATTTCTGTCATTCTCCCACGTCCTGTCCAATCAAACGCTGAAGTGGTCCCTCTCGGAGGATAAAAGAGTCGCCTCACTTTCATGACAGAGGTTCAGCCCTGTCTTGACTTGTTGAAAAGTCCTCTGCCAAGCATGAAACAAAGTACAATAGTTATCCTTGGATCCAAATTAGCAGTGAAGAAGCCTTTGACTCCGTTTCATGCTGTCTCAGAGCAAGCTAATGCTTTCTTATGCAAAATCATTTTTAAATGCAGCTATACACAACTAGGGCATTCATTTATTAATTTCAAACTGTCTCAATAGATTTCAGCATTTTAAAATATATTGATATTTATGTGTTTGCTTAATATAATTAAGAGTGTTTTCTTTTTTTTTCTCCTTTAGTTTAACATTTGCCTTTAAATGTGACATTTAATTTTTTTAGGAAAAAATAAATAAATAAATAAATATATAATATATATATATATATATATATATATAATAACAATAGTAATATATGTACATATTTCTAATAATAAAAGATAAAAAACAGTTTTGTTGCTTAATATTTCTATCTTTTTCCATACTTTGAACAGAAGAGTGTATGTGTAAAATGGTCAGGACATTTTGACTGTTAAACGATAGTATTTTTAGACACATAAACAAATAATAAATATATATTAATACGTATATAATATAATAAACGTTTTCTAATTAAACTGTACACAATAGGGCTGGGTGATATCAATAATAATTTTTTATACAAATATTTATTGATTTTTATTTTTAGAAAAATAATAACTAAGCAATTCTCTCTGCATTTTTTTATTTTTTTACTATATGAGCATATTATTTAATAAACAATATTTTCCCTAATATTCCCCAATATAACAATCAGCAATAAGCATTAATGTTAAGCAGTATATGTACATATAATAATGATTGTTAAATATAGATTATATTTCAATTTAAAATAAAAAGGAAATAGTTGTGATGTTTCGTATTATCCATGCATATATTCAAACATGCACTACTTTTTGAGGAGAGCAAGTTCCTATGAATTTCCTAATAGTAATTTTAGTAATATTAATATCAAGTATTCTCTCGATTTGATGTACAGTATAATTTTGATTTAATTAATGGTTAGAACACAGCAGTTTTGAGTCCGTTTTTTTCCCATACTTTCTTTCGCTGTCTTTAATCACCTCATCTCTCTTCTTATCACTCTCTCTGCATCTTGAGGCCATACGGTGCTGAACCTCTGATAACCCTTAAGGGGTCAGATTGTTCCTGCATGTTTGCACTAGCTCCTCAAAGGTGGCTTGCCCTGGTGTGGCTTGGTCTGGGATTGGGGGAAATTTTTTTCAAAAAATCATCCACATCGTTGTCAGCAAGTTCTGGGAAATTTCATGAACGAAGAACCACATAAAAAGCTCTTAAATACCAGACTACTGCAGATTTGCAGCTAATTGATTCAATTTCCACTAAAAATGCAAGCTTAGACAATTCGCTGGAAGACAATCTGTCTCCATGAATTCTTGTCAGCAGTGACTTTTGCTATGGCACCAGGTGTCTGTGAAGGGCACGGCGCGAGCAAATACGTGCTAATCGTTCCCCTTCATCTGCACGATATAATGGTTGGCTCAGACGCTAACCCTTACAGCAGTGCTAGTTTATCTATTTACTGTAATGCTGCGTATCGATCGCCTCCTTTCAGATAAGCTGAGTGATTTACAAAAAAGAACAACTACGGAGATGCCGCTGTAATATTACCCCCATGGGAGAAGGATTCCATCTTGTTAGCATTACATTAATGGGCTAATTCCACAGCGAGGCTCCGTTAATGTCCCTGTGCAACCCTGCGGCTTGGAGCTGAGTGTTTTGGAGGGAATCGACGGCTAAGAAGGAAATGGGGTCGGATGTCTGGAGCAGGAAGGCCATTTTGTTTGCATGAGTAAACCAAGGATAGTGAGCCGGCCCAGGAAACTCATGCAACAACCTGAACGTTAACCTGCTCACTAGCTTTTAAATATTACGAGATTTTGTCGTAAGAGGGAGCGTTAAATGGTCAGGTCAGTTAGTGCTTGTGCTGTTGATTTATGTTGCTATTGTAAAACACTTGTTCATAAAGATTCGTTTTTTATTATAATTCTAGTTTTGTTTTTTATATTAGATTTTAGAAGTTAAATTACAATTTTTATTATAGAAAATGGTTTAATTGGGAAATTTGAGTCCCTGTGTGTGTAGATTTGTGTGTATGTGTATATATATATATTATATATGTATGTATGTATGTCTGTATGTATAGTCAATTTAAAATTCGGTTCAACATTGTGGAAGCATTTACATTCAAGAACAGAGAAGTGGATTTGAGGTTTGAGGCTTATCTTTTGATGTGTGCATTTGTTATGAAGGGATGTTTTTAGGGAACAAGTCTGGTCTGTGGTGACATTGCAAGCAATGTATTTAGTGACATTTCAACCTTTAAATTAGTTGAAGATTGCATTACTCACAAAATGCAAAACTACTATTCTCATTTGCTGCTGGAGCTAGTTGAATGCTCTGTGATAGTAAATGGCATTTGGCTTCTAGAAAGACTTGATTACGGGCAAAAAAGACCTCTACTCTTCCTAAACAACATTTGTCTGGGACCAGGTGGTCAGGGTCAGCGTTAGTAAGATTTTATTTATTTACACTCGGACTCAACGGAGCATTTTAATCCATCCAGGAAAAGACAAGTCCCACTGTCTCCCAGTAGGGGTCACTGCTGAGGGGGAAGTGCCGTAAGGTGGGCACTGGACCAGACTGCTGTCAGCGCACAGTCCCCTCTCTTACAGAATGGAGCTTAATCCAGTCACACTCATCCCTGGAGCCTCACACACACTCACAAGTCCACAGGTCACTCCTAAATGAGTTTCACAAATGACTTTTAGTAAAACTACTCCTTCTGAACAGCAACAGGAAATCACTGAGGTCTTACACACATCAGTGAAATTTCTGAGCCCTTGCGACTGCTAAACTGATTGCCCGACTTGGGCTGTCTCACTTTTCTAAGTGGAAGTGAACGCATTGACGCGCCACTGCCTGTCACCTCAACCTCCGTGTCACATGATGACTAAATGTGCCCAGTGAAAGCTTCTCACAAGCTCTCTCCAAGTGGTTTCATTTCAGGATGCCATTATGTGGCATGTCTATCTGCTCGTGTGTGTGTGTGCGCACACCGTGTGGTGCGTGACAGCTCGCCGAGACTTTTGCCCCAGCTTATGGCCAGCCTTTTGTGGAAGAGCGGGCGGAATGGGTGTCTTGGAATCATTCAGGATATCAGAAAAGATCAACGGTAGAATCAAATTAAATGTCATTTGGATTCCAGTGAAAGGAAGGATTGTTTGACAGGCGGATTTGCTTGTCACCTTTTCTCATCGGTTTCAGATCCCTTTTCTGTCCTTCAAAGTTTTTTTTTTTAAACGCTTCCTGTTGAAAAGCAGGTATAGAAGTTATACTAGCTGTTGAAGGCTTAGCTTGCTTTTACAACAGGAGCAAATAGTTGTTTTGCACCTGGAAGCCTTCAAGTTTAGCTGTAGCCCTAATTAAACACACCCAAACCAGCTAATTAAGGTGTTTAGAAACTCTAGAAACTTCCAGGCAGATGTGTCCGAGCTAAACTGAAGAAAGTGGCCCTCTAGAAGCTTGATTGGACACTCCTGTCTTACACTTTCCTCAATTGGTTGAATGTGGCACAAGCATAACAGATAAAGGCATAAACCTTGAATGCACTGTCAGTTGCTTTGAATAAAAGCGTGAAATGCAAATATGGGGATTGGAAATGACAGATTTGGAAATGTGAACTACAGGCCCAAGTGAGCCTATTTTCCTGCTTGATAGCCAATTTACATGGATGACACTCTGAGACCTTTACATATCACACCATTTGTGTTACCGGCCGTGTCCAGGTTTGTTTGTGCAGTGCTTTAAATGGGATAGCATGATAGCTTTACCTTCTTAAAGAATCAGTTTGTCTCTAAGGACGCGATAATGCCGATGTTTCTTGCAGAGAAACGTCAACTTTAGGCCAGACAGACAGTCTAGGGATGTTCTCCCCCTCATCTCGAATTCTTCTTAGCCATCTGCTTCCCTGTCTTTGAGCTAGCCTATGGATTTCAGAATGGGTTAATTCAGTTTCAGAGGTCAGTCCAGTGACCCCCATCCAGGCCAGAGGCCACCCAAGCTGAGGAGCAGCCCTCGGGGGGTGAGGTGAATGGGGATAGAGAAAGGCAAGGTGTAGAGGACGGAGCCCTGTGGCACACCTTAAGCAAGTCCGCACTGCTTATGTTCGTTGACTAATCGTAGGGACAGATTTTCATGGTTAGCTGGGGTTAAGCCAGTTTGAGCAGGTGAGGAGATCACTGCGCTTATTATCTGCAGCTCTCTAGCTGTTATCTCTTGCTATCTAGCATGCTCTTTCTGTCAGTGGCCCTTCTTTTCCTTTTCTACAGCACTATAGAGACTATTTCCATTGGTTAGCTTGGCAACTTAATCCTATGTCTACAAGATAATGCTTCATTATGGGCAGATTAACAATATCCCTGTTGTTTGTAGACATGATGGCCTGTGGCAGAGCTCACATCGTGTTGTCAAAACGTAACTCGCGACGAGGGAATCTCGGATCCGCTTAAGTAGAGGAATGCAGCATGCTCACGGGGACGACCTGGCACATGTGGGTCAGTGTTACATACTCCTCGAGTAACCGGAGACGGACTACAATGGCACTTCACCAAATTGCTCCTCAAAATCTTTGACGCAGGCTGTCATCGTCAAGGGGAGAGACAGGCAGAGGCCGTGCACGGCGGGCCGGTGTTGAATGTCATGCTAATCATCGTCAATTAGAAGAGAGAGAGCTGGAAAAGCATCCCGGTTTATGGCTGGCAGTGGGCTGGGGTGTAAGGATATCATTTCAAGCAGGACAGTGACAGCTTCTAAGTATCTAACGGGTTTCAAGATGATGGATGGCCCGACAAAAACTTCCCATTACTCTGCCGGTAGCTGTACGGGGTGTTTTACGCAGTCAATTTAGCAGGTAGATGAGGTGAGGAGTCTGTGCAAGCTGACAAACCTCATATGAAAAACAAAACGTGTACAAACCACAGAACCACAACTGCTGTTCACGCTCAGTTTATCGTCAGAAGCTGCAGAGTGTACTGATGCAGCATGAAAGGAAAAACTTAATAAACACCCAACGATAAACAGAACAGGCCGCTAGCGACCACCGCTACGTAACTAAATCACAGTAATATCTGTAATATTGTGAGATAAAAAACTACTAGGTTCTAGCCTATGTCGAAAGAATATTAAAATGAATTGAAACTAGATTGTTCTCTCCTATTTTTTCCATCAACGGCAGCAAAATAGTTAAGCAATGCCAAATTTAGACATTGTACTTTTGCGTTGTTGTCTCTTTTTAGGGAAATAAACAGTGGTGGGTGCTCATTTATTCAAAAAGTGTAAAAATGGCAACGTTTCGGTCAGAGACCTTCGCCAGGGCTCATTTATGACCAGATGTCACAATGACCGAAGTTGACTTTGAGTGAAAAGGTTAAGAAATGATTTTGTGCAAATATTTTGGGCTGTTTTTAATGCAAATTAATTCATTGTACTGCAGACGTTATTTAGTGTATTTTTTGACCAATTAGAAAATAACTTCTGGTAGCCTTCGTTAACGCTTATTCATTGTCACGCTAAATGTTTATTACTTACAAAGAGTTAAAAAGCAGATAGCCTTAAATGGTTTTTATAGCTTTTGACAATTGGCAGAGCTGACAAGCAAGTAATTTTGTGTAATCATCTGACAAAGTGCTGCAAGCAGTCAGGTGAGTTAATGTGATATTCCATCACTACTGATGATTAACCAAGCGAGATTTCAATCAGCAGCTATGCTTAGCGTTCATTCTTCGCAACATGTCTGACATTTTTGGTGACAAACTCTGTTTTTGGCACTTCATGTGTACGTGCATTTTACAATTAACAAAAGCTAGGTAGAGCAACTTGTTTGGTAGCTTAGCACCCTAACCCTGCGTAGCATTCTGCAGCTTCTTTTTTTTGTGTTTTTTTTTTTTTTTTTACCCTAAATGCTCTTATTTGTTTCATACTGGGGGGTCGGTGTTGAGATTTGGCTAGTCGACAGCTGTTTTACACTTTAATAAGATTAGTGTAAAGAAATTAGTCGTGTGCTCTATAATCTGCCGTTTAACCGTGCGAGCCACCTGGGGCTGCCCCACCCCCACGCCACACATTCCTCCCCACACATTACGGGACAGGCATCGGATAGCCTCGGTCATACCTTAAAAACCATGTGAACGTGCGCCTAGATCAGGTTTACCGTGAATCTTTTATGAGCTCGTGCAAGAGTTTGTAGCTCATCAACGCAAAAGTAGTCTAATTTGGTTTTGAGAATAGTTTTATTTATGTGGCTTGGCTGGTTTACTTTAAATATGAAAATATACTTTTCTAATGATCAGTTTGTTTAATACTTGGACTGTTACGTTTATCGTTTAG
>JAUMHQ010000094.1:11025937-11043558 GCA_032361165.1 Enteromius paludinosus | reverse complement strand
GGGTTTAGTGTACGAATGATGCCGGCAATCAGACCATCATCCAACCCATCAATTAGTAGTTAAGCATTCCTAGTAATTATCCAGTAACTGTATGTTAACACACACACACACACACACACACACATATATATATATATATATATATTAGCACACACTGAAAACAAACTGACTTCTCGCACATGCATTTATAAGCAATAGAGTGTTTACAGATTTAATTTACAAGATTTAACCTTAAAGAAATTTTGGACGTATTCGTAGTACTCTTGTTTCACAGAAGAGCAAATCACTTTCTAAGCTTTCAGCAGTTTTCAGATCGAGGAATTTTTTGGTTCGTTTAAATGTTAGGATTGAGTTTGACTGTAATTGTGTTGGGTTTTTTTGTACATAAAAAGATATTGGGGAATGATGCAGAAACAGAAGCACTTGTTTAATTTAGGAAGAATGACCAGTTACCTCATCCGTTGCTTTTCTTGTTCCAGTTTATTTCATAAAGTGGAAGATTTCGTCATGTAGCTGACATGTTATGATTTTTAATCATTTTTGTTGTGGTTGTTTTGAATTTGTTTTTTTTTTGCTTATTTTATACTGTAATTTATACACAGTGAAGATATATTCTACACATTTTTCCCCTTTGTTAACTAAGTTTAATTTAAGAAATGGACGTGTTTAATAAAATATTTAATACTGCACAGTCTGAGTTTTTCATTGTAGCTTGGCTTGAAGTATTGTCAACCGGAATATGTTTTGAATACTATAAATGTATACATATGTAGTCGAGAGGGTCTCTAGTTTTCAAGTCTGAGACAACTAATGAAATTGCTTCTATTTTAAGTTTTTCTAATTTAATGGAAAAAAAAATTAACTGCAGAATATGTTACTGTTTGCTTATTGATTGAAAATGCTTTTAATGACAGTAGTACTTGAGAACTGGGTTCACGTTTGCTTATAATATTAGTGACTAGAAATGATACACAATCTGTTCCCCCCAATTTTTTTTTTATTCTTTTTTCAAAGTGTTTCCCCACTTTGAAAAAAATGTAATCTCAGATTTCAGTGTGGTCTCCGATGCTTGAAACCCTCAAATTCAGCAACTTGGATCTAAAATATATCTATAATCACACTGTTATAAGCTATCCCCAAGCATAATTGTGATGTTTAAGCATAAAGTTTGAGGTTATTTAAAAAAAAAAAAAGTACTGTTTTTGTTATAGCTAGCAACATCTCTATATAAAAAGGCAACATGGGGTGTGTTTTAATTGAGAGTTTTTATTGGCTACCTTGCTATTTATTCGCTGGGAGACGCAGCGGAGCTGGAACCTGCAATGTTGTTTAAGCGGCATTGTAAAAGGGTCGCGGCCTCCTAACCAGGGTCCTCGCTGGCCCTCGGGCACCACAAACAGCCCGCTGTTCTTCCGCTCAATCCTCCTCTCTCTCGTACCCGTTTTCTTCTCACACTCAGTGTGTGTATACACCGTTTCTCTCTCTCTCTCTTCTGTACCTGTGTGAGTCACAGCAGCTCCACGCCGCCGCCTCTGAGTCACTCAATGCACCGATGTGTCAACACCGCTGGAGCCGCCTCGGTCCATCACTTCTGCTCCAAAAGTGGAAAAAAATATTCAATCAAAGTCATTTGGATTGTCCGAGACTTTTTAATGCATCACTTTTAGATTGAGCCTTGTAAAATGGATGTGTTTTATGTGAGATGTATTGGTGGACTTTGAAATTGAAGGGGGTGTATATGTGACACCTCGAAAGGGAGCTGTATTTACAGACCGTGCCGTTATTTGCTCTTCCAAACCTTGACGGTCTTCTCGTGATCCTGGCAGACTGAAGAGAACTCGAACAGAGGAACGCTGTGGCCCTCTCAGCCCTGTCAGCCAATGAATCATGAGCGTTCATGTTTTTAGAAACTGAATTTGGTTGTCCGAATGTCTTATTTTCTACATTTAACTAAGAATTAAGAAATGCAGCTGTGAACGTGTGAGGACAAAGGGTGATTTTATGGTGACGTTACATTTTTTTTACGAGTGTAAGAACCCTCATTAAGAAATATGCCTCATTAGACGCATGAGAAGAAATACAGATGAACACATCTGCGGCAAAATCACGCTTTTCGCTATGTGGGGTTATGAGTAAAAATATTTCGGTATGGGCTACGTTACGGATTTAAATTACAGTTTAAAAAAAATAGATTTGTGGCTATTTTGCTGCCTGTAATTATTCTTAATATTGTTCATTTAAATTAGTCTGCCTTTGTTATATTTCCCCCCAAATAATTTTCGCATACATTATCAGTTTAACAAACTGTATATAAATAGGCCATTGAAATTTATATCTTAGAACAAATACTTTTTTTTTTTACACCATGCAGGCAAAAGCAAAATATGGTTGGAAGAAAAGCCCTGAATGTGTTTGACGTTTCTTGCCTGTTGTCAGCATCTAAACCATTTGGATATAAAGATTTCGTTATATTATTCGTCAAGGTTTGCTGTTGTCTATGTGACAGTTTAGGAATTGCAGCTAATTAAACATGAGCGTATGAACTAACACACATTTCCATAAAGGGACATGTTTTAACTGTAAGTAAGGTTTGGTTTTTAGAGTTATAAATCAAAGCTTAGCTAAATACAAGAATTTCAAGATGTGTTTCATGCAAACATGAACTTGGCTTAAGTGTGCGTTTATTTAATTAGACCTAAATGATTAAATTAGTGGCGGAATTTGAACCGAGATGCGGCTCTTGACCTCTGGCCATGACATCTGAATGGTTAATTCTCCTTAAAGCAACTATGCATAACCTCTGATGCCGACAAATCGTTCATTCACAAAAAAGGTATTTTATTGGAATCTAAGCCGACTTAATTTCAGTCGATTTAACGGGCAGTAATCGGGATAAGATTGGTCATTTGACATGCATTTAAACGCTTTACATTTTTAAGGAATATAGGGTTTTACAAGAAGGCTTCTGCTTTTGAAACGTGATGGCTTGACGCAGTTTAGACAACATTTATTTTTTCTATTTGCATTTAAATTCGCATTTTCTGAAGGAAATAGGATCCCAGTAACCCGTTTACTAGACTGCAAAAGAAGTGGTAAAGGTTTAATAGGCACAAGCTTAGGTTAAAGCTTTAGTTTTGTGTAGATGTGTGTGTTGACTGCCTTCGCACACAGATTAAGGACTTTCACACAGTTTGAGTGAACAGCCTCTCACAACGCCAGTGTGCAGTGCAAAGGTGGCTATAAATCGTTAAATATCGAAATATAAATCTCATATTTGCGTATTTAATCGCTGTGGAATTGAATTGTTAGATTTTGAATAGAGGACATTGTACAAACACCTGAGATTTTGGTGGATTTCCTAAAGACCCCGTGAAATCGCGTAACTATTGCTGTTTTTGTGTTTAAACCATTCATATTGAAACAGGAAGCCAGAGAGGAACATGTTCAAGGGCTTGTTTTGGAAAGCCTGATTTATAGCTTCAGAATGAAGAACCTAGTTCTCCACTATTATGAAAGAACGTTCTAGATATTGTGTATATAGGTCTACATTTATGACACACTATACACGTCATTAGCAATGGCCTTTGAAAATACTTATAGGGTGCTTAGTATGGGTGTTGTTTAACCACACATTTGATCTTTTTTTCTGGTATCCATAAAAAGCTTTCACTGTTAATATCATACTGTTTTTGCATAATATATAGAAAAAAATATGTATATCTGAATGATTCCACAGTCTGCATTGATGGAGGGAGGGGCGCTGTCATTTTAGAGAGCTTTCAATTGGACAAAAAATCTGTAGTGCAGGATGAGTCATCAATAATGTCGTTCTGTTTTGCAGGTAGAAATAGGCTAGGTAGTGTTTGGTAACGTTCAGCATACATTTTCTTGACGGCCCGGTCTCATGAAAATGCATATAAATAGTACAAATAAAACGAAAACTCGATATGCAAAAATGGACTTTGGCGTACATATGACACGCAAGTGTTTGGCGTGCATATAATACGCCGTTTTTGCGTGCATATACGCAGTTTTCCAGTACATATGATAGCATCTGCCCCACAAACCTAATCCTCATCTGGTTGCATAAACAAGCCAAAGTCGTTTTTCGTGTCTATACCACGTTTTTATTTGGCGTACTATTTATACGCTCATTGAGGTCGGGTTCATCTTCAGTATGCATGGACTATACCCACAAAGCTCCCTTTGTGATTTTCCAGGCTTTAAGAGTCAAACATTTATTAAAAACAAAAACTAGATTATAAATAAAACAGAGATTGAATGCCTGAATTAATCGCTGCAAAATAAATGAAGCAACAGGAATTAATAGAGCTGTCTTAGCTCTGTTTTACAACCGCTTATCCTTAGTTTGGTTATCTGACAAACTGGGATTATCTTGCCACAATGGCCCGCAGTGATTTTGGTCTGATCTTCTGGTGTCCAGCGGCTATCTTCAGACTCGCCACGAAAATAAACCCTGGACATGCAAGGGTGCGTTTGCCGAAAGGGAGTCCCGTTAAGAGAAAGGTGGCTTCGGGTTTGTTGTGCTTTCATTCAGTGGATCATTTGCAGGTGATGCCGAGCGCAGATAAGCGGCCGCCGATCCCTGTCCTCCGTCTAGACTCACAGCTTTACGAGCAACACGAGATTGATCACTGCTACGGGAGGGGTTCAATTACTCATTCAGTATCCGGTCGGCATGATTTTTAGATAGATAGATGTATATTCATTCGTAGCCCCCGTTAAGAGTTGAATGCGACAGTTCAGGGTTCTGTTATCATGTTATTTCCTCAATATGTCAGTGCATCTTTATTAGTGATTGACCAGCAGTTTGTTATAAATAGGAATATCACTTTTAAGCAAACGGTCTCTTTTTAAGGGCATCAAAACGTCTTAAAAGGTTCAGTTTTTTGAAATAACAGAATTAGAAATTGGTATTCCCCAAAACGAAGAACTAAATACATTCCAAAAAATGAATGCGGTTCCAAATATTCCGTCTGTATTTCTATAATCTTAAAAAGCAAATGTACAATTTATCCCAGCCATTGTCTTAAAAAAGTATGAAAAACCAAAACGCAATATCCAAATTCTTTTCAGAATAAATTCAGATATCACGACACTGAATGTCATATTAACTATTTAATTCTGTTCACGTTGCTCTTTTTCTTTTTACTAGACCTTTGGACAGTCATTTCCAGTCCAGTAACCAGTATACCTTTGTAAATGAAGTGTCTCTTGTCATAATATAAAAAGAAATGCAGAGGTAACATGATATGGTTGTCTTTGCATGCAGGCTTCCTCAGACATAAACAGCATTTAACGTCGTTTATTTAGGTAATTTCTCCATTTTTGGTATGGACGGTTGTCCTGACAATAAATAACAATAACTTACTTTTTCAAATCGAGTAGTTTATACAATCTTTCCTCCATTCGTTACGATAAAATATTTTACAGCTCAGTTTTTATACATCTTCAGCGAGATCATGCGCATTAAGACAAAAAGTTGTTTTTTTTTGTCTTATAGGCTAAGGAAAATACCACTTGTTGATAAAGCTACACAATGATGGTCTTGAATAAACACTGTTAAGACTGTAGTTTGGTAAGGTTGACAGTGGTCCATAATCAAAACCACAATAACGTGTTCATATTCCGCTGGACGTCCTCGATATACGGTCCAAATGCTTTAAAAACAGTTTTGTAACACGTCTGGAAACCCCAAAGTCGCTTGGACAGGCTCCTCCGTTTGGCAAACTGTTTAAATCCATCTCGGTTAATCCCTTTTTCCGTTTGAGGCGGTGAGGTGATGGGTTTTCATGCAGGGCGGGTGAGGGCATGCTGGGGCAGGAGTCTCCGGTGGGCTCTCACGTCTCCACGGGACTGGGCACCATGCTGTTGGGGGTGTCGGGTAACTGCGATGACAGAGAGGTCACATCACTACCAGACGAGTTACCCAGCGAACCCGACTCGGAAAATGACACCTATATAGAAAGGGGGGAGAGTTGGGCATCAGTTCGTATGCTGTCAGCATGCTGTGGCTAATACACATCTTTAACCCGAATTTGATTAAATGTAGGAGTTTTACATACGATTTGCAATTGACATTTACAAAGGCCTAAACAACTTTGACATGCTGTTAAATAACAGACAATATAGTCTACAGATAACAAACAGTGCGCAAATTACAAGTGTGGGCTTCTTTAGAATGTCCCATTAGACATTTCGCGCGTTTTTTTCTCAACATGTGCAATTTTTGCGCGCTTACAACAAAAATGTAATTTATCATTTTAAATACTACCGTTTTTCTTGCGACATGTAGCTAAATTTTATAGTAATTAATTAGCCTTGATTTTGTCGATGTATAGCCTACGGAAGACGCTCAGACAAGCTTGTAGCTAACACAGGCTAACTTAGGTTAGCCACCTAAACACAGTTAAACGAATAGGCTTTATTTAGTCCTGTATTTCTTCTTCTAGGCTAAGGAAAAGTAATTAAAATACAATGTTCGCTCGATTTTATGCAAAATAACAATTTAAATAAAGAAATCCAATATAACAAAAAATACTGTAAAGTGTATAACTATACAGATTTGTAAACACTTAAGCTTTATAATTGATCATAAAAACAGCCGGCATGATAGGCCTTGTATATTAACTGTTCAGGGGATGGCAGTCCTCACCAGCTGTTGGAAAGCAGGCTGGTCCAGGTCACTCTGTAAGGCAAATTCGCTTAAGGCTTTCCACGGAGGCTGATAGGTTTGAACTTCTACAGGATTTCCCTGGACCGTGGTGTCATGTCTGATCGGGCTGCCTGCCACCAGAGGCGTTCCCGTGAGACCTTGAAGATTCTGCAGAAAGGTAGAGGAGATAGGCCACCTTAAGGACACAAAGCCTTGCTATCACATTTCAATTTTCAAAGAAGCTTAACACTTTGGGCAGAATTTCACAGATGTTAATAATCCTTAGAACACTACAGCGACAGGTAATAATGCAGTCTATCTCATTTATTAATTAACTTATATATAGTAACACTTACTAGTGCTTTAGTGAAATAGATAGATCGAATTTTACAAGGTTCTTTATTGGTATCGAAGGTTCCATTTAGAACCTTTAACATTCACGGGACCTTTCTACTGCAAAAAAAATAAATAAAAAATCAATATTGTAAAAGGGTTCTTAAAATGTTCTTCACGCGAGAAAAAAATAGATGTTGCAACAAAGATGGTACCTCTATGGCAACCTTTATTTTTAAATAGCCTATATAGTAGGCTAGGCTACATCGTTCACAAATGCCAATATAAAAAATAAACGACCAGAACGAGAACTTGCCTGATGAGTTACCACTATAGAAGTAACCGACAAAAACATTGTAACGTCAATAATCTCCAGAGTATTACAGCACAATAGCAGAATTCAATTTGGGTTGATGAGGTGCTGCAAAGAACCACTAAAGAACCTTTATTTGAAGAGTACAGAGTCGACAACGAAACAAGTTTATCTAGCCTAGTCAGTGGAGCTGCAAAATATTCCTACCGTTTTGTCGTTGTGTTGCTGCTGCTGTAGCTGTTTCATAAGTATGGACCTCTTCTTGTCTTTGCAGCGTTTGTTTTGAAACCACACTCGTATGACGCGTGGGCTCAGGCCGGTCATTTCCACGAGCTGCTCTTTCATGAGCGCGTCCGGTCGCGGGTTTGCGTTGTAACACGTCCGCAGAGTGTGAAGCTGCTTTTCGTTTAATACTGTCCGCACGCGCGTGGTCTTCTCAGACTGCTTATGAACGTGGTTCCGGTGAGGTGGCTGTCGAACTGGCACCGGTTCTGCGAATAAAAGGCGTATAAATCACTTTTCGGCTTAAGAGGTCATTTCATTATTTAGACACACTGCAGAAGAGCACGCTTACTTGAAGGTTAAATTGCGCATACGCGCATCGGTCTGTGGCCAAGTGCGTGTCAGTGAAAACATCATAGGGCCTTCAATATGCTCTCAACTTTGCTGTTTGTGCAAAATGTTCAAAGATCGACATAGGATATAAAAAGTATAACATGCAATAAGTGCACCATCTTACAGAGTAATAAGAGGGTTAAGTGGTGACACATAATCGAACAGAATCCTATTTTTAAAGTTTAAGCTTGAAGTCAGCTTAGAAATCAAAGCATTACAGTTTGCATTGTTTATTTTAGTCAAACGACCTAAAAGCAGATTCAGGTCGAAAATATGACGCCAAAATGTATTTAACACCTAATCTCTGATACGTATCTCAGCACTCAAAATACTGCTTATAATAACAGCCCCTTAAATGATAGCAATGTTACAGCAATTTTTCTGCACTTAAGAAAAACGCTGCGGCCATCGTTTCAAATCATTACGCCAATAACCGGTTTCAGATTAATTTTAGGTCATGATAATTCAATCAAGAATATCCTCAAACAGTTACAAGTCTGCCATCAGGGATTTTAAACGAAAACAATATCATCAATTTGGCCTGCAGGCACAAAGCACAAGCTATTCGGTTCAGTCTGTTAACAGTTTCACAAGCTGATTAAAAGAATTAAAGACTGCCTTTCACACCGGCTGTAATTGAATAATTTTGCAACAACTAAATTACTGTTAGCTTGCAGCATCTGAATTATTTAGCCTAATAATTTCCGAGTCCCGAATATAAATATGTGTATCTTCAGCAATGTATTTTTTATTTTAATTGATAGATGATAGTTTTATTACTGCTACCTGGGATGTGCAGGGGCCTGTTGGGGTGAATGTTTCCGGGACTGATGGGGCTCCCGGCTGAAGCGCGCTCCAGCAGCAGCCCGTGGTCCGCCCGGCAGAGCAGCTCCTCGTCCCGAAGAGAGAACTCATCTCCCGGGAGCAAATGTCTGCTGCACACCGAGCATCTAAAACACTCCATGTGATAGACGTTATCCCGGGCCCTCATCACCAGGTCACTGCTGCAGAAACCGATGTTACATTTGGCGCATTTGATCCCGAATAACCTGCAGTTTCCAGAAGAAACATTTTCTTATTTTAGTGTTCGTTTCTAAAATCGTTCAGCCCACCTCAGCTTGATTTTACAAGGCAGAGAAACACGGACCGTAAACACGACAGGCCTAACTCTTGTCTTAAAGCGTGCATTAGAGAGCTATATTATAATATCATTTTAGTAAGTTATTTTTTTAGCAAAATAATTTATAAATTATGCCTTCCAACACTGAGTGTTTGACAATTGTTTAAATACATTGCAGCCTTTAAAAAAAATCATACTTTAGTGTGTTGGCTATATCTGAGGTTGCATGTGTTTATTAAAGCATGCATTTGATTACCTATAGGCTAATGTGTATTAGACACAATGAACGCATCATCAAGAATACCTTTAGAAACTGTTACCAACGGAATTACATTTCTTTACAAAGCAAACTCGAAAACAAAGCTGAATAAACACCGGTACTAGAATACAAGCATGGCAAGCCTAAATCAAACATGAGTGTAATATATTAAGCAAATATGCTACTAAATGAATTATTTAGGCTACATGCAATTGGAATTTTTTTTTTGGGGGGGGGGGAGGCTGCTAGATAACTCACCTATTTTTTTTAACAATTATATTAGCAATGTTAAAGTATAAGTCTAATGAAGAAAATAATTTTATTCTAGCTACTTGTATCTTCGCAGCAAAAGCTTTTTTTTTCGGCAGTTCATGGTAAAAACTCTATTGCAGAGTTTCTGTTTGGGTCAAGAATCTGTGAAAAAGGGCCCTCGACGTAATTCCAAAGCTGTGAAATCACACATATAGAGTGCCTCGTACCGTACGTAATCTCTCTTGCAATAAGTCTTGCCGTCTCGGACGAAGCAAGTGCAGGTCTCGTCCAGATACTGACTGCATTCTGCGCACTTCAGACAGGCTGCGTGCCACTCCAGGTCCGGGGACACTCGCAGGATGTACTGATCATGGATCTGACTTCCACAGCCTACACACATGGCGATTCCAGACTTCTCTGGATATGGAAAGCAGGGATTAGTGTCCACCGACAGCACCCCTATTCAGTCCCGCAAAACACCGGCGTCGTGTAAATATATCATCATACATAAGAGCTCATGTTTCATGCATGCATCTTTGTTTTGAATGGCGCTAGACCACTTAATGTCGATTCCTTCAGTTTTATTTCGTTATATTAGTTCATGTCTTTGGCTGCACCAAAAACTGTTTGCAAACAAGTCGTGCTTTTTTATTCATTCAGTAGAACAATAATAAATGTTATTAATGCAACGCTAGCTTTTGACATGTGAAATGTCATTATTGTTTGCAAAACGGGGTAAAGTAGCCAAAAACTAAACGATATTCAAACTTCTTGTGCAATGACGAAAAACTTGTAAAATAAGCATACAGCACTTACTTTTTGAATGATCCCCCATATCACCCAAGAAAGAAGGATGGGGTAGAATATCCACCATACAGGAGGGTTAAGGCAGAAGGCTACAGATGAGGAAATGGAATGGGAAACTGCCTCGTCCCGAGCTGACTAATAACTTCTGGCCGAAGAGCCTGTGGGAAGAGCAACACACAGACACTGTCTCTGACGTCACGCGCCCTGACGTCACATGCAAACCTGGACACACGCTCGCTCCCGCGAAAATCAGCAGCCCGGCGCGGAGATCCGACCACGGGAGATGCTTTGAATATTACCGATACCGAGGAACTGACGATTTAACTCGCACTTCTCCTTGTCCAAACATAACTGTGAGACAGTACGGAGGGCTACAGGGAGCAGGGAAATACCAAAAGTTGACGAAATGCATTAAACGTGGGAGGTTTTAAGTTAAGGGGTGCAGTTATTGCGTTGAACGTTATGAACGAACTTATTAACGTCTTTTTATTTTATTTTACACTTACGTTAAATATTCTGCGGGTTGAAACTGCATCTGATTAAAGAAGTTTGGCTTATAACATAATATATAGCCTATATAGTTGATCCATGCCTTTTATTAAAATCATGAGTTCTTCAAGGCTATTAGGACAAATTTGATTAACTTTTCTAAAGAGCTTACATATATATCTGTGTGTGTGTGTGTATATATATATATATGTGTGTGTGTGTATGTGTGTGCATGTATATACAGTATATATATATATACTATATATGTGTATATATGTATGTATATATATATATATATATATATATATACACACACACACACACATACATATATATATATATATATATATATATAATTAATAGGCCTATTCTCTAAAATGAGCAATTTCTCAAAACAAGGTAACATATATTCTATAGCCTGGGTAAATCCATATGATTTTAAGTCCATGTGTTCTAGTGAGCCACCTACTGGACATCAAAATAACATCACATAATTTGTGATATGTCAAACATGTAATAAGCTACAGTTTATAGTTATATTTTTGCCATTCCAAGGCTTTCTAAAAAACAGAATAATTCAGGTAGAAAATAATTTACTAAATATGTGATTAATTTAACAATTACAGCATATTATTAGAAAAAAAACATGGCTTGCAGTAGCTGTTAAGGACAGTTTAATTTGACTGCGAATAAAACGTATTTCAAATCCGATAAATCTATTGCTTCTTTATGCGTAACTATTAAAATGACCGTAACTGATCCCCATCAAATCAATACATTCCTCGTCTATATTTTATCGCTTCTGCTGCTCTTGAAAGTGTGAGATGCAGAGGACAAATTTGCTTATAAATAATTCGTGCTCCTATTCTTCTACTCTGTCCCTTTCTAATATTATTTGTAGGCCACATCAATACAGATAAAACTTCTTCTCCAGCATGCTTAATGTGGATTAAAGTACACACGTATTTTAAAAGCGACCATAAGGAATAATTTCGTTTATTGCACCCTAAAAATGAATCGGACAATCATGTTGAAAGTCGTGTCGTGAGTGACCGCGTGTCGAACCTCACCTTTGACTTTGACCTCTAACCCAGCAAAGAAATTCATTTAATTTAGGCTGTAGTCTACTAAGAATCCATGTTGTCTCCATGAGGGGGTCGAAAAGAGTCGTCTGTGAGATTGCATGCACAGAACACAGTAGTTTTCTAATGTCAATTCAAACGAATGAGTTAATCAGATGGGACGACCTAAAATGGGCAGGATATATATATTTTTTTTTTTTCTGAAAAAACGTAAATAACACATTTATGATTTTATTTTCCTGTAAGTCATCATTTATTTTATTTTATTTTATTTTATTTTATCGAACAGCCTTAAACGCTAAATGCTTATTTTAATAGGCTAACCACTAAATGCAAATGGTCATGAACAATCATCTTTCTCTTTTGTCTTCAGCTCTTTTTCTTTTTGACTTTAGGGATGCAAAGCAACGTATAAACACCCAATTACATAGGCTAACAGTAGTAGGCTAAATAAAACAAACAAAAAGCACGTTAATAAAAACCATGCCCCTAAAAAGCACTGAAAAAAAGCTCGTTTTGCTTAATACAGAAAATATGCGTTTGGCGACGCAGTTTCCGATGATTATCCTATAATTTAAAGTAATAAAAACGCAACCCTGGGTCCAAAACCAGCTCTAAAAGCTCCACAGTTTATCGAAGCTGTTAGACACACCCCCTAATTAAATATTCACGTCTCCGCCCACTCGGCACATTAGCTATTCTGACTTCCTCAAATATTAATTATTAGTGTGTTTAACATATCTTTTTGACTACACGCACACATCCTGAGAAACATTACCACCAAGAAAACCACATTTGAGCCTCTACAAAATAAATTACACACAAAAGGGGGCGTGTCTCCCATGATCTCGCGAGAACTCAATTCAACCTCTATCCCCTGTTACTAAAGCAGTGCCAGTGTGGCTGTTGACAGTGTGCTGCTGCTGAAATCATGCTCAAAGCAATAAACAAGACACATCTCAGGCAGTTGGTAAGACAAATCGGTCGAAACGACGCATTAACCACTGCGCGCTTTCCTTAAAACCCGTTACTCGTTCTCTCTGCCCTTTCTAGGCGGAAATATACTTGCGTGAATAGCTTAGCACGCCGGCTAACTCGCTCATTCAGTTCAGCAGAAGTTGTGCAGTGTGTTTCTAAACTGCTGTTTCTCTACGTATAATCTCCTTTTATTGTGTCGTCGAAGTGTGACCATGAAAACGCCAATGTCAAGTGTTTGGATAACTTGCTAGACGATTTACAAAGTATGCTAGCGAGGCGTCTAAACGTAAAGATTCATATAGCTTTTGTAGCTTTAAGCATAAATGTTGACATTTTTAACAGTGTTTCGATATTAAATGAACATGACGTATTGTTGATAACACCTTTAGCCACTGGTATATGATTAGTTAATGAACAGAGCTGGATCTGTCAAGGTTATGCAATATGTAAACAGCGCGTTATGAAACGTCTTCACTGTGCCTAAGTAACTGTTTAACCTACAATGCATTTAAAATGTGACCTACATTGCATGTGATAGGTGAATATATTAGGTCAGACCATAAGAAGTATCAAGTCTCTGTTATGTCTCAGATTTCTAATGACCTCTATGAGGTACAGAACAATGTCTGGCTGCCCTGTATTAAATAATGTCTTCTCATATCAGTTATTTGGGTGAAAGGGCCTGCCAGGTATTTATATCTTGCTGTATTGAATTCGGTCGTTAACCAGACCTGTTTTATCTTTCCAGTCTGGTCTGATTCAGAGGTTTCAGAGTACTCTGGTAGTCGCCGAGCACAATAATGAGGCGCTGACCCCCATCACCCTTAACACCATCACTGCTGCTACAAAACTAGGCAGTGATGTGTCCTGTTTGGTTGCTGGAACAAATTGTGCAAAGGTATTATCTGTTCGTGCACATTGATTTGTGTGTAGCAATTCAAACGGGGGATTTCAAGGGTGTGATCATGGGTTTTTGGGCAGGTTGCAGAGCAGTTGTCCAAAGTTCAAGGGGTGAAGAAAGTTCTGGTTGCCCAGCATGAAGCCTACAAAGGTTTATTGCCAGGTAAACCCAACTGATTTGCTTTTTGTTCATACACGTGGAGAGCTTTTGATTGTTGTACTGTTCCTTATGGAAGATTTTCACTAGTAACTTTGCATAAAGCCTCTTACAGGTTAGGGAAGGATGTGTGGAGTGATTGAAATGAAAAACTTTTCTTCACAGAGGAGCTGACACCTCTCATCTTGGCCACCCAGAAACAGTTCAGTTTCACCCACATCTGTGCAGGAGCATCTGCTTTCGGAAAGGTAAGTTCTAGACAAACTGTTTGTTTTCTTTATTATTGGGTTAATTAGATTTAGTTTATCATATGTTAATTTAAAAAAATCTATAATTTAAACGGCTGTATTTTTGTTCTTGTCTTGTATTAGTACAACTACGTTATCACTGAGACGTCCTGTCATTTGCACACCAGATGTGGTCACTTTATTTTTTTGATGATAAACTTTTATCAGATTGAACAAACTTGATGATTATTTTTGGCTTTATTTTCATTTTTATTTAATTTCTTAAAGTATTATGACTTGTATTTAGATTTTTTTTTTTTTCAAAACTTTTATTACTTTTAACAAAATTGACATTTTTGATAATTTGACAAGCTTTTATCAGATTGAGCATAATACTTTTTATTTTATTTTATATTTGATCAATTTAACAAACATTTGTTTTAATTATGCATTTTGTACAAATGTCACCTTTTTGGCCTTGATCACTTTTGATCCTGCGGTTTTATCCAATTAAAAAAAAAAAAAAATTTGTTACCTTGATGGGTTTAGAAAATGACATCATTTGCTTTCTTTTTTTTTTTTTTTTTCTTTTTAGTGTTATGACACTTTTTCCATTAAACAAAATTAAGTCATATTTTTCGTTAAACATTTTTTTATTTAATGACATACTTTTATCAGACCAAAAGTGACTCTTGCCTTGAGCTTTTTTAATTCGATGGAGAACTTTTATCAGATTGAAAGAATTTGACATGACGTTTTTTTATCTTGAGCTTTGTTTGTTTGATAACAAACAGTAAAGATCATTTCTGCCTTTGACTTAAACTTTAACTTTGGTTAAAATGTTTTTATCATTATTATTCGTTTTTAATTTATTTATTTGATGATGAACTTTGTGCAATAAAACCTTCTCACTCCATATAAAACTTAAATAAAAATATATGTTTTGCCATTTATTTATTTAAAATTTTATTTTGCTGACTGACACTAAAATCAAAATGGTACATTTTATTTTTATTTAATTAATTAATTTTTTAATTTTGTTTTGCTGACTGACACTAAAATCAAAATGGTACATTTTATTTATTTAATTATTTTTTTATTTTATTTTGCTGACTGACACAAATTAAAATGGTAAATTTTATTTTTATTAATTTATTTTTTGTGGTCATGCCAAATGTACTTTTTTTTTTGTTTGTTTTTGTTTTTTTTCCTCTCTCCTCCTTGATCCATTTTCTCCCCAGGCGTTTTGCATGACCGATTAGTGCAGCTCTGCTTTACTTGATGCAGGATTTTGTAGTTGTTCTCATTCAGAAGTTATTTGATTATTTCCCAAAGCACAAATGGGAAATGGATTAGAAACTCTCATACTTGCCGAGCCCCTATCAGGCTTCTTCCTTTTGGAATAGTGGGAGAAGTCCGTCCTCAATAAGTGCGGCTCTATTATATGCACGGTTATTTGTCATTCCACAGCCAAACTGTCAGGCAGCAGATCTAATGGTATTTAAATTGAATTGTAATACATTAAACAGTATCTTATGTAGCCTAACCCCAGACCAAAGAGATGTATTAGTCTCAATTTCCTCACTGGCTAAATGTATTTTATTTGATGGATTCTTAAGTGGTGGATTTGGTTTCATTATGTCACTATATAAAACACTTGAATTACCACTATGCAATATTTTTCACCTCTAGACATAACTTAGAGCTCTTTTTCAGACTCGACCATATTTATTCCGTCTGCGATGCAGGATGGCCAAAGTTTTCAGACATGCGGTGAAACTGGCTTTTGATCAATGACTGCCGAAATAATGCTATTTCCAAACAAATCAAATTTGACCACATCTGCAGATAAGAATAGACATGTTTTAATGGCTCGAACTTATCGGAGAGCTTCAGATGCATCCGTTTGTCTTTAATAAGTGCGTGTGTGTCTTTATTTGTAGAATCTCCTTCCAAGAGTGGCTGCCAAGTTGGATGTGGCTCCCATTTCAGATATCATTGAGATCAAATCTCCAGACACCTTTGTGAGGACCATTTATGCCGGTAAACATGCGCAAGTACAGTAGCACTTCTCAATGAAACACTTGCTTCAAACCCGTTTGCTTTCAGATAAACTTCCTAATTTGTTCCATTTTTTTTTTCATTGTTCAGCACACAGTTTATGATTTAGGGGTCTATTGTGCACAGAGCCGCACAGTGACAAATCGTATATTTTCATTTTTAAATCTAAGCGGGACCCTGGAGCCTTTTTGTCCCGCTTTGCATGTATTATTTTTCTGTTCACCATTTCTCATCCATAAACTCTACTGCCATAAATACTTCCTAATTACTCCATCCACTTTATCTTTGGCAAAGCACAAAGCACTTAAGCAAAAAATTATTTATGTGCCTTTTTTTTTATTGAAATGTTATTTTAAATCCCAGATAAACGTTTTTCATGCGAAACATCAAATGAAAAGTGGTGGTTTGCCACTTGTGGTGATCATTTATGTCCAAGGTTTTCAACCGAGGGTTTCCATGTGCGTATGATTTATAATAGTTTCTTAAATTATCTTGAAAGTATTTAAAAGGACATTTTATGATGATATGTTTTTCATTGTGGAATGTAGTAATGTGCATTAATGTCCTTAATACAAGATTTTAATAAAGTGAGAATGTAAGCTCCTTTTAAAATAATCAAGCTTTTTTTCACCAGTCAGTATTAAAAGTTGCTGTTAAATATCTTGTTTTATTATTTAATTTAATTAAATTAGTTTGACCTTTTATATTATTTACAGTAGTTTTTGTAATTTCAAACACCTATTTTATAAATTATAATTTTTTTTGTTGTTCACAGGAAATGCCCTCAGCACAGTCAAGTGCAATGAAAGCGTCAAGGTCTTCACCGTCAGAGGCACTTCCTTTGAACCTGCGGCCGTGGAAGGGGGTGGTGCATCTTCAGAGGAAGGTACTGAGCTGTTAGATAAAGTTAAACACACTGTTGTTTGTTCATGTTTTGCTTTAAGGTCACGCTGACTTTGATACCACACACAAAGGTTTATAGTGTTTTGTGTTGTATATAATCTTCGACTCCGCTGCAGGGTTTTGATGGGCTCGTTTGTTTAAACGTTGGCTTTAAAGAGATCGTAAAGGAACAACTCGTCCTGTTTATTTGGACGTCTCCTCACGAGATGTTGTTGCTATTGCAGTCTCTCCGTCTGCCCCAGTTGGAGTCTCTGAGTGGCTGGAACAAACTCTGACCAAGAGTGACCGTCCGGAACTCACCAGTGCTAAAGTCGTGGTGTCTGGAGGTAAGAACCACAATCATCCATCGGATATTACAGGAAAGTGTGCTAATATTAAAGGTGCCATAGAATGTAAAACTGAATTGACCTTGGCATGGTTGAATAATAACAGTTCAGTACATGGACATA
>JAUMHQ010000094.1:11011487-11025837 GCA_032361165.1 Enteromius paludinosus | reverse complement strand
GCTACATACCTTCTATGTACATATCAGAGAACAATTGAAAATATTCTCTCAATGCATTCTATGGCACCTTTAACTAATGCATATTATAGAATGCAGAGTTATCTACCAAATGCTGAAGTATATTTTACTGGCCTGAACTGCTTATAATGTTGCTACACAATTATTTTATTGGTAAAATTTATTTCAGTTCTATTGAGAAACTGACACTTTTAAAATACTATAGAGAAAGTCGAGCATTATCTTAAAAAAAAAAAGTCATAAACTAAGAAGATTAATGAAAAGAGGTGCTGCTGTTTTTCATAACAAATGCAATATTTTTGTATTTTTATTATTTTTTTTGTATTGTATTTTATTCTAAATTTGATTCATAAAAGCAATAAGGCACAAACTTGTACTTTATTGTAAAAAAAAAAAGTAACAATTGCAATTAAAGCGGATTTCCACAGGGACTATATCATCTTCGTCTTTACATTCACTGTTACTATAACTTATGGTGATGTAAGAATTGCTCATTATGTATTGTATTATTACTGTCTTTTTGTCATGTGTATAGCTTTTGAGGCTGTTAATAATATGATTTAAAAAATAAATGAATAAAAATAAAATAAAATAAATAAATATAAATGTGTGTGTATGTATATGTGTGTGTGTGTACATACAGGCTATAAAAAATATATATTTTATTATAAACAAAAGTTTGATTTAAAAAAGCAATGAAGCACAAACTCATATTCTATTGCTTAATCAAAGACAATAACATCAATAAATTACAATAAACTGAAACTGCTTTCCACAGGGACTACATCATCTTTGTGTTCACATTCATTGTTTGTTTGAACCGTAGGTCATGATGTTGGGTATTCCCTAGAAATTTCCAGCCTTTTTTTTTTTTTTTGCTTAGAAAATCGATAGTAAACCGAGACGCTATTGATCCTACTGGAGTCATAACCTTGTCAGTAATTTCATATTTTATGCCCATCTGCCGTCTTTGTCATAACAGGGAGGGGCTTGAAGAGCGGCGAGAACTTCAAACTGCTCTACGACCTCGCTGACAAACTCAACGCAGCCGGTATGCTCTTTGATTTTTACTCTAGGCTCAATCTCTACTGGTAATTGTTAATCAAGCTATATGAATATAAGATGAAACCACTGAAATATTGTTGTAGTCGGTGCCTCCAGAGCTGCAGTTGATGCTGGTTATGTTCCCAACGACATGCAAGTCGGACAGACTGGAAAGATTGTGGCTCCTGTAAGTACTTTCCAAATCTCAGAGTGTCCTACAGTCAACCATAAGCACTACAGAGATAAAAAAAAAAACCTCCCCACCGTCTTTTTAGGCTTGATAAACCATCTCGACTTTGAATTCGACAACATCTAATTGTTGTTTCTGTTTGAGTCCAGAAAGATGGATCCATGTTGCCCTTTAAAAAGGTTAATTTTCCATTATCCGCTGCGAGTGGGACCTCCCTGCTGTCATTATCCACACATTAGCAGAGCTTTGAGGCGTTGTGATGTAGTTAATGGCACATTCCGGCTTCTAAGTGATTTACCAGAGCCATTAGTGGAGCCGTGCACCACACAGGTCCACCCCGAGCTCAAACCGGGCAAATCAGCCCCAAACCCAATCCTCTAAATGTTTTGACAAGCTTGTCAAGCACAACGCGACCGCTGTGCATTAGTATTCACCCTGAACAAGTCCCGAATGAGTTCCGCTGGCGAAGAGTCCAGTGAAATCAACTTGAGTCGAGATGGATACGTGTTGTTTTGGGTCGATTGAAAAGTGCCTTTTGTGGTTAATCATAATCTTTTAGCCCTCGGGGTGATGTTTTGATAACTGGATGTACATGATTTGAAGATTTTGTGTGTGTGTGTGTGTGTGTGTGTGTGAAGAAAGCACATTTAAAGATGCGCACCATGATGTTGCAAATACAACTATTGAAGTATGATAAGGAGTAGCTTTGTAGTATACTCACCTTTAGTTTGCTCTTGTAATATTTAGCTTAGTTTGTAATATTTAAGATGTAATAAAAACATCTATTTCTAGAGAATTAATTGAAAAAAAAAAAACACAGGTGTATGGTTCATTTATGAAGTAAATGTGACGGTGGAAGATCAAAGATCATGTTATCTTAGCACTTATCGACGCTTAGCAACAGTTATCTGATAACTACAAGAAATCTTCAGCGAACTTTTATCCACCACCCTCGACAAGCTCCTCCATCCTGTAGATATGGAGTTATTTGCAGGTCTTCATCGCTTGGGCCCATCTGGAACACCAGCCCTGCCCTCCTTCCTCTCCCACTGGCTTCTAGAGCTCCGGACGGCTGCGTGTTCGCAAATTGAAGCGGTGGCCCCCGAGAGAGAGCCGCAGCCACATTAAACCGCACTGAAATATTCATGGAGCAGTGCATTAAGCTGAGAGCCACTGATGTAGCACTCCCTCGGGACAAGGGTGGAGGCGAGGGGGAGCGCCCTGCCACATCCCCCAAGTGCTCCTCTTTTGAGTAATTGTGAGGATGTTGTGGCCTGTTCTCCGGGACGGGGGTCAGCAGAGCGTTTCCGTGCCAACGGCGAGACACTGCCTTTAAACGTCCTTCGTTACTGTGTCAGTAGCAACCTGTGATGTTTCCAAATTGTCTCATGTTGAGGGTTTACGGTCACTTTTTTGTATAATTATGCAATATGCAAGCATTTAATTTTTAGGCACCAGCCGTGTTGCAGTGGATTTTAAGTGCTGCTAATTGAAACATGGCACACCATATTGTTGCCAGGGGCGTCAGCCAATCAGGCTTGTGCATAACATGATTCTGAAAGCATATTAAATGAGCTTCCTGTCACAAGTAATTCATAACTGGCTACTTTTGCACTGAAGAGAGAATATGTTGTTATATTTATGTAACATGTTTGCTAGGTACAGTAAATGAGAGAAATAATTTCATTTGCTTTATGGTTTATATGTTATTAATATGTTTTAAATATAATTTTTATATAAAATATTGAAATGTTTAGAAAGTAAAATCTATCTATCTATCTATCTATCCATATATATATATATATATATATATATATATATATACATACATATAATAGGAAATAAAAAAAATGTTTAATAAACATTTTATATTAACCATGTTATTATTTATATATATATATGTGTATATTATAATATTCGTCCATCCAAAATAAGTTTTTGTTTACATAATACATGTGTATGTATATTGAAATACACACACAATACATATATTAATATACATATAAATATAAATTATAATACTATACCTTTAAGATTTATGTAAATGACCTCCATTATGATTGGCTAATAACAGCCAGTAGGTTTCACGTGCTGAGCACTGAATAGGAGGTGAAATGCAAATATGGGCGGTCATAAATGTGACGATAAATTGCTGATTTGTATTATACTTCCCTTTTAAAAATGATTTAAATAGGTTTCTGATTACTCCACAGGAGCTGTACATTGCGGTTGGCATCTCTGGAGCGATCCAACATCTTGCTGGAATGAAGGACAGCAAGGTACAGCTTGTAATACATGTCAAAATACACACCCGCAGGCTGTAGTACACTAAGAAGATATCATTTTTTGGGATAATATCTGTGATCAGAGGACACTCCACCCCTGACCAGCGGCGTCTCTTAGAGTTGCACCAGGTTAACTCACTCTTGAGTGCGACGCTGTATTGGAACGGAGTGTTTTAAAAGCGATCTGGAGGAGCCTTTTACCTGCATCCATAATTCATCTGCATTTTCCGTTCTACATCCCTGGAACAGAGTTTCTGGTAGCACTGCTTTATCTGTCAGAGCCCATCACAAGCATCTCCTCCATATGGTGCATATAGGAGCATCATCCTCATGTTGATGAGATGTTTACAAGAATAATGTGTTGGCAGTTTTTTGTTATTACCACACTTGTTCTGGGAATTGACTTTTGGGAATCATGGAGCCTATTAGTCCATCAGCTACAGCCCACCCTGCTAAATTATTTATTTAATTGTTTTACAGACCATCGTGGCCATCAACAAGGACCCAGAAGCCCCCATTTTCCAGGTGGCTGACTATGGCATAGTAGCAGATCTGTTTAAGGTAAGAGTCCTAGCGCTTAAGAAGGAAACGCAGGGAATCCAACTTAGATAAAATGGATAGAGTAAGATGGACAGATGGATGGATGCACTGTGTATTTGTATGTATATATATATTAGTGGTGGGCCGTTATCGGCGTTAACGTGCTGCATTAACGTGACACTCCTATCACACGATTTTAAAAAATCATGGCCGTTAACCTATTGACAAAGTTGTGTTGGGAGCAGGGTCTAAACTAGACAAGCTATGATGACTTTCACCTTGATATTTTAGCGCGGATGTATAGCCGAATTACACTGTAGCCCTGTTCAGACGGGACTAGTTTTCTAGACTACTGTACGTGTGAGCTTCGATTCTTATCACCTGTCATCCGCGATGTTCATGTACCATTTCTGATGGGACTAACACCTCCGTGTTTATTACAGGTGAGAGGGTGTGTTTTGTACAACTGGGCGTCACAGAGATAACGCGCTCTGTATGCGTGCATTGCTATAATCATTCAGATTGATTACAATTATAAACACAAATACCATGGTGAAGCTAAACGCCTAGTACAGTAAAACCATGTTAATGTGTGCTTACTTTAGTTCAACTATTATGTTTTTTATTCGTAGTAAACATGTTTAATGTTGATCATTAAAACACATGTAACCGAGTGCAGGAATGAACGTGAGTAATCTTACCTGATACTGATACTACAATAGCCAGTCTTAACACTTTACCTGATCTGGCTCTTTATTTGTATTTATTTATTTCTTGTATATATCAAAATATATTAAACGTGCGTGTGGTAAGAGCATCTACGGCATATCGCGTTGGCCAAAACACACAAGGAAACGCGTTGTGAGAAATAATATCACAGACATGGCATTCGGACTCTAGAATTATCACAGAGCTTGTGAGAGAGAAACACAGACATGGCAGATTCGGACGGGATTAAAATCATCAAGGACGTCTGCGAAACAATTCATTCTCTAATTCCTCCTGTGAAACTAGTCCTGTCTTAATAGGGCTTTACATTTAGTCACTATTTAGGTAGCACACATATTCTGAATGACTCTGGCAGAATACAAATGAGCCATTTTAATCTAGATTGATTTCAAAATTCATCTAGATAAAAAAATCTCTGCCCACCCCGAATAATCACGTCACGTCACATCAACAGAGGTGGCCAAAATGATTAGAATACTAATTTTTTCACTACTTTTTTAGTTTATATAACTTAATCATAATTGTTTTTATTTGTTATTGTAACATCTCATGTTTTAGAATAAAATGTTCATGCAGTTTATTTCATTTATTTATTTAGTAATCTTGTAATAAAATTCATATTTAGGCTTTGTAATGCATAAATTAGTATGCCTAGATCAGCCTACTAATTTAATTATATTTAATAATATATATCATTTTAGTTTTTTTCTTTTTAAATGTTATTTCATCAATATTAGTGTGCTCATAATAAAAAAAAAAAGGGGCCCAATTCCTCAGGACAGGGATGAGAAGTCTTGCCATCTGAAGCTCCAACTAAGGCTAAAGTAAACGTAACGAGAGATACAATCTTCTTCCTCTAAAACACAATCTCATTTACACAAAAGATCCTCTTCAGGTCATCAGAGACATTTTAATCCAGTGCCTCAGACAATCGGCAGTACCGCTCAAGTTTATTATTAATAGCGTTGTAAATTTCAAATGACCCCGTATTAATTTCTTCGGCCAAACCCCATCTACAACCAAAACCAGAGCGACTCAAAAAAAGCTGTCCCATATTTCCCTTTTAAATTTTGCAGGGAGCATTATTCCACCTAATGGAGAGTGTGCAACTTCTGAATTATTAAGTTGCTGAATTAATCAGTGGCGACTGGTGGCTCCAGCCAGAAGCGTTATACACAACTTCTCCTTCTTTCAGAGCAGAAAAGTAATTGATAGTCGGCGCAAGTGCGCGGGTGTAGTTTTTCACCTTTATTTTCTGTCTGCTCTCACCAGAGCTTTACACGGCCCGCTGCGCGCCATAGTTCAAGGTGGCACACGCGCTCGCGGTGCCAGAGGGCTGCCACACACACACCACGTCCATCTGTTGTTGGTGTTTACCTTGTGTAACGATAGCATCGTTTATTTCCCTGTGTTTGCCCTGTCGTTCATCTTTTATTCAGGCGCTGCGTGCTAGACACAGGTGTGCAGGTAAACTGTGTAAAAGTGATTGGCGAGGATGGGCAGTGCTGGTGAGCTCTCAGATCAGCTTACACATGATCACTCCTCGGATAACTGATTAAAATGTATGGGCTTTCTCCTCCTTCCCTAGATTGAAAAGTGAGCCGGGGACATGTTGGGGTGATGATATAGGTTTTCAGGGCGCCTTCGGGAATACGGGAGCACCTCAGTTTTGGATCAGAAACTCAACGTATAGGAAAAGTTCAGGATGACAGCCATTGTGCCTGGGGTGCTCAAACAATGCAGAAAAGTTTGACTGATACAAATGGCTTCTGCTTTACACTTGGTTTTGGTCAGTCGCATCACCAGTAGATGGTGTTTTGACCACTTCTATCCTGATTTCTGTGAAGGGAGCGTCTCATAAGTTTACACACCCCTTGTAAAATGTTCATAACTGAAACAAAATAATAAGAGGGAACAGAAGTACTATCCTGAATGAGCTATTTCACCTAACAGATGTTAACATATACTCCACAAGACAAACTAATAACTGAGTTTATAAAAAGGACCCCATACAAAAGTTTACATACCCTTGGATCTGTGTAATTTCCTGGATGATCCACCTGGATGGTTTTTATGTTTTGTGATAATTGTTCATGAGTCCCTTGTTTGTGCTGAACAGTTAAACCGTCCTATGTTCCTCAGAACAATCCTTCAGCTCCCCCATCTAATTTGTAGATGCTTCACAAGGCCTAAATAGTCTTCGCTTTAGATGAGCTCACAAAAACAGTTAACTGACAGCTAGTAAATGTTTTATAACTAACTGAATTAATCATGAGTTACAGTAGAAATATGTGTTAATAATAAAGCCTGTTACTATATGTCTGAATAATATGCATAAATGTGCATTCAAAAAGTTTAATCATTTACTAACCCTTTATGAACGATCTCATGAACCACTGAGAACTTAACTGGTTTGTAAATAATGTATTACATAATTTAAAGATGATTAACTGATCCTTAATAAAGTATGAAAATACAATTATTAAGCATATTATGTTTATAAACCAAAATTTGCTTATAAACCAAGAATAAAGCATTTGTAGTTTATTTATTTATGAACTGCTTACTAATGTTTATTTAATGTAGCAACAATGCTTTCTTTACAAATGATTAACTATGTACTAGCAATGTACACATCTTCATTCTGTTCAGCTCTTAATGCATTGTGTTTTCTTCTGGAGCATCAGTGAGCGTTTGAACCTTCTGTAATAGTTGCATGTGAGGACCTCAGCTGTCCTCTGTGTGAAAAGATGGATCTCAAAATCATACAGTCACAGATTTTTCTGAAAAACAGTGGGCCGTTTAACTGTTCAGAACAAACAAGGGACTCATCCAAAAAATGACACATCATATTTAGAATGGGGCCCTTTTTATAAACTTATATTGATTATTTTGACTTGTGCAGTATATGTAAACATCTTTTTTGTGAAATGGCTCATTCAGGATAGTACTAAATAAAAAAAAATAACCTGCAATTTCCCTGACCCCTCTTAATTAGTTTATTAACATTTTGCACATTCTGCAAGGGGTGTGTAAACTGAGCACAACTGTATATGGGTTTTTTGGTCTTTCAATCTGATATTGCGAAATAAGGTTTGTGCAATTTATATGGGAATGCAAAATACTACAGCAAAAAATTTAACCAAGCAGAAACTTAAGTTTGTTTTGATAGGCCCGAGACAACCCATCCACTGTGGGTTGGTTAGAATCAGGACTGCTCAAGGAATTTTGTGGTTTTTAGATTTCTCGCCTTAAAAGTGAACCTGTGGTCTCGGATAGCAAAGCTGGCTTACATGCTTCAACGACATGTCCCATAATGATTAAGAATTTAGTCAGCAAGCAGAGAGGAGACGGTCTTAAGTGGATGTTCGAACGCAATTACACAAGTAATCCGGTCTAATGCGTTTCAGTGCCTGTTTACACCTGGTCAATTCATGCATTTTCTTTAATCGGATTGCTGTTGAAAGGAAAAAGAGAACTGATTTAAATATGATCACTCACACCACTTCAGGTTGGACGAGTGTAAATGCGTCTGGTTGATAACCACACATGTAATGAGCGCTAGTTGTAAGCTAAATAATGTTTTAGACCGATATGACAACGCTAATGCAACGCTAATGCATCACTGCAGGTCAGTACCCGAGTATCTCTTTAAAATCATCTTAATGTCAGGTGTGAACAGGACCAGTGTTGAAAGAGTTGGGCCAGTTTATGCATTGATGTATCCATTTCTAGGTTGTACCAGAGTTGACTGAAGCCTTGAAAAAGTGACACTCCTCAGGAAGCTGGTACTGACCTGGAGAACTTCAGTAGGAACCTGCCTTAAGAAGCTCTGAGCCAACGCTCACTTCCTGAACGTGATTTTTCTCCAGAACACTTATATGTACTTACAGTAGCTAATATTAACACCGAACCACTTCTTTTAATAAAAGAATCAAGTGACACATGGCCAGAGGTCTTCTGTTTTCCAAAAATTTGGGGTTTTATCATCATTATTGTTACAGTCTTTGGGTAATTTAAGGTGGTCAGAGTCTTCTCCTGGATACCCACTGTCCTGCTGAGCTCCGCTCCAACCCTGTACCAGATAATAAGGATCTTCAGGATCACAACAAACACCCAAGCTGGCGTGTCAGCTAAATTATGCAGGCCCTCCAGAAGCAGGATTGTATGCGGACCTCCGTGGAGTAGAGCTCATTTGTTCAGCCGTTTTTATGGTGGGCTTTACATGCTGTCATCTATTTTTAGAAGTAACATGCTGTTTGTTATATTTGAATAAAGTAGCTGTCTGGCCCTGGATGTTCACTGAATGATCCAATAAACATACTTCTGCTTGTGCTTTGGTTTCATTATTCATTCTCATACGACTGTTATATGGCACATTTTGCCATTTAGCCTACTAGAAAACACAACAAATATTATTACTACTACAACAAACCTGACACTTAAAAAAATAAAGACACTGGAAGTTTGAATTGACCAACTTTTAATTGCTTGACAATCTTCCATTATCAGTTTATAAAATCCCTTGTCGATAACACAGGATTGATTAGCCTCAGTCAGAAAGCAGATAGATCTTTTCAAAGGCTCATGCTATTGGGATGGGGGTTAAGGTTTAGGGTTATGACAACATTCCAACCATAATTTCCCATAAAAATCTTCTAATACTGTATACCTGAAATGTTCGCCTATCGTTTGCTCTCTGTTTTAAAAATACTTGAGTTTTTTTTTTTCGCGCATAGAATTTGAATACAAACCAGCTCAGTAATGTAAGAAAGGCAAAGGTAAGAAATTTGGCTGAATCACACAGCTTGACACATCTGAACACGGATCAAATGTAACCCTGCAGCATTGGGGGAAAAGGACTGTACATTGTGTGTCAGTTACATTTCGTACAAATAAACAAATTAAACAAATAAAAACTCCCTCCCACGTCCACCCTGAATAAGAACACGTGATAAGTCTTCCAGCCACACTCCGACATTGGTCTACTGTCTAAAAGAGTGTGTTTTTGCTGGTTTCATACACCACTCGCCCAACAGACACACTAAAATTCCTGAAGGATCTTCCAATGATGGCTCCCAAAGCACCTCTCCCTGACTCCTTGGAAGGTTGTGCAATTTTGGCAGGAGTGACACAGTTCAAGTGCTCTTGCAGAGTTGGAGAGAGAGAGAGAAAGAAAGAAAGAAATGTGCATCTGTAAGAAGGAACGCTGCATGAGGCGGGTAGCAGAGAGCATTATCCTCATGTCACTTCCTGTGCCCCTTTCTGAGAACATGAAACCTGGGAGAGAGTATCATAGTGCTGTTTGACACAGAAAGAGAAAGACAGATTGGCTGTGTCCGAAACAAGAAACTGCTGCCCAATCACTCAAAGCTTTCAGATGAAGCCTTAAAGGGATAGTTCACCCAATAATGTTTATCTGCTTACCCCCAGGGCAACCAAGATACAGGCGACTATTTCTTCGAAGATTTTTCACCCAAACTGTTGCAGTCTGTCAGTCATGTAATGCAAATCAATGGGCACACGATCTTTGAGAGTAAAAAACATGCAAAGCTACATACAAATTAAACCTTTCGGCTTGTGATGATACATTGATGTCTTAAGACAAGAAACTGAACAGTGTTTCATATCAGATATCATTTGTCTTTACCTCGGTCTTTACAGTCTTTACGACTGTATCTATGGACCACATATATCTATGTATATAAACACTGCCCTCCAAAAGTTTGGAAACTTATTATTTTGGTGCAAATACATTAAAGCAACTTGACATCATCATTGAAGACCAGCAATAATTTTCATTTTGATTACATAATAATGGCAATATACACCCCTTTGCCAGCTATGATGCCTGGTTACTGGCTTAAACTTGGCCCAGGTAGGAATAGTCTATGGGCAATCCTTCAGGAGGCTTGGAGTAATATATCAAGTCCTTGTTTGAATAAACGGACAGCTCGGTAGCCCAGATTATGCAGAGCTGCTAATGGTGGATATTTTGATGAATCGAAAATTGAAGTATTTTCTATGTGTAAACTGTTTATGTAA
The DNA here is from genome assembly GCA_032361165.1 of Enteromius paludinosus. NCBI lineage: Eukaryota > Metazoa > Chordata > Actinopteri > Cypriniformes > Cyprinidae > Enteromius > Enteromius paludinosus. Next base: position 11,014,986 of record JAUMHQ010000094.1, on the reverse strand, counting down.
TAAAATATGTTTTCGTAGTTTGTGTTGTCCCTTATCATTACAAAATGATCGCAAATTAAAAAGGATATTGTCCAAACCCCCACTTTTCTTGGGTGTTACCAAATTTTGGAGGGAAGTGATGTTGACGCGTCATGTGCCGGATGCTGTCAGCGAGCTGGACATTGTGGTGTATCCCAGAGGTAAAAAAATTATATAAACACTGTTCAGTTCACTTAACCGATCGTTTTGTGTCTTAGCACATCAATGTATCGTCAGCAGCCACAGGGTTTTGTCTTTTTTGATTTGAAATGTTGTGTGCCCATTGATTTGAATTACATGAGATGGAAAAAAAAATAATTTTAGGTGAACTATTTCATTTTTGGGGATAGTTCACCCCAAAATGAAAACGATCCTGTCGAAAATTAAAATGATCAACCTTAATAAACACTTTATATATTGTATGTGTCGCGTAATTAGTGATGAGCGTAGAGAGAGAACAAAACAAAAAGCTAGTCATGAATTAGAAGCACAAATCAAGGAATTGTAAAGAAAAATGTAGGAGGATTTCGATATAAGCCAAGAGACAAGAGATTTTCCTTTGCTAAAGCAAGGAAACGTTTTTTAAAACTACATTTCCCAGAGGCGTACACGTCATACATCCGATGGGACTGCTTCCGATTGCAACCGTCAGCAGAGGTGAGAGAAAAGTGCCTATTAAGTTTGAAATATGTATATTTCTTGTACAAAAACTCACTACAGGAGGACTTTATTCATCCCCCCGAGCCGTGTGAGGGACGTTTGATTACGAATTCACGTCTTCGTCTATCACCCATTTAAACCCATTCGAAGGCTTGGAGGGTTTTTTTATAACTCCAGTTGGATTTATCTGACAGATGAAAGTCACATACACCTATGATGCTTCAAAGGTGAGTAAAATACTTTTTGTGTAAACTATCCCAGGATTTTTACCATTATGAGCGTTGGCATGGATTTAAGTGTACACACACTCTCGAAGATCAAATCTGAGCCCCTGGTGTCCCAAATTTGAGTTCCAGCATGCAGACCTTTGTCAATCCCACCCTGTTCTCTCCCACTGTCTGACATACCTATCCTAATAAAGAGTTGGTGTAAAAATGGCCGGATTTGAGGAACTGCACCCCAAGGTTTTAGACAGACTTTAAAAACCCCACATCTCCAGATCTGTCAATTCCCACACATTTCTTATTGAATATTTATAAATTACTTCTTTAAACTGCTCCACCAGACAGTTTTCAAGTAACTACTGAACCAGCTGTTGAGATATCATAGATGGTGAATGATATGTATTGATCAGATGGAGGCATTCCAGTAGTAGGGGGGCGCACCAAATAGTGAACGACTTACACTGCTAGCTGACTTTAGAGCCACCTTCCTGCGGAGTCTGACAGAAACGTAAGGCTGGAATACAGCTTTATGACTTCTGCCTAGAATAGGGAGCCAGCGTCAGCCCTGGAGACCTGCATCCCCCAACCTTGATAAAAACACCTGCCTGGAGCCTAACTTTAGACCTTGATTTGCTTCTTCAGGTGTGTTTTATTAGGGTTGGAGCTGAACTGTGGCTCTCCGGGACCGACATCGGTCACCCATGGCTTTTATCCCAAGTATACAGTAGCGGGGGATTTGATGCTAGTTACCAACAGTCAGAACAAGTCTGCAGATTTTGATCATTCAGAGTTGACCAATTTAATAGAAAATCCCTTTTCTTTACAGACATGGATTTATTTACTATTGTATCAGATGTGGTATAAAATACGGTTATCATTTTCTATCAACAAGGGATGTTCCTGAAAGTCTGGTAGTGTGTGATCCTATGTTTAGTGCATGATGTTTCTTTCTCTGTAACCATTTACAAAGTTGACAAGTGTGTGATACTTACTATTCAGGTTCTAAAGGACTGTAAATCTTGCAAAAAGCAGCAGGGGTAGCTAACCCAGCTCTTGCAGAGTTACCTTCACACAGAATCCTTACGAAACACACCTCAACCAAAGTGTTCTGGATTACTTGAAAACTACAGGATGGTGTGCTGAAGCAGATTTGGATCTGAACTCTGAAACTACTTGGCTAGTTGCACTCTTTCTGCAGAGGACGTTCCACAAACATTAAACTCAGATACCCCTTCATACCTCAGATTACTGCCAGCGAAGGCATCATTTTTCATGTTTCCGACACAGCCAGTGAGTAAGCGATACAGAGAGAGAGAGAGAGGCCAAGAGAGAGGCTGCTTCAGCTGGTGTTGGTGCTCACCGTCCCAAACTTCATGCTCTATGTGTCATGTATATGGCTCAGTGGAGTGTCTGCCGGCTCCATAAGCCTGTACTTCTCCTCCAGAGATGGCTCTGTCCCCTGTAGGTGAATTAGTGGCTTGGTCTGGAATACGCCCAGACTTTCCTGGTTTCTCTTGTTGTATATGTTCACCCTGTGCTCCAGTTCTGGACTGGCCTTCACCGACCCTGCAGGACTGGGCAATTTAAGGTTGACCGGGTCCACCCTGCCTTTCTGCGCCAGGCAGGAGTCCTCAGACAGGGAAGAGAGCAGCTCTTTGACCACCGCGCTGGGGTCGTGGACGCCCGGCTGTGTGCCGAGGGTCAAAGGGCTGCAGTATGGAGGAGGGCAGCAGCGCTGGCCGCTGTAGTCAGAGGTGGAGGCCTCCCGTACGGTCGAGCTGCAGTCAGTTGTGGAGCCTAGCGTGTGGCTGCTGACGCTGTGCTGCCGGGCTGTGAAGCTGCAGCTGGACCGGGACATGGTCGTGCTGGACGCTTCACTAACAGAGCTGCCTGTGCGCTCCTGGCCACTTCCTGGACCGTCAGCACTGATGAGGGAAGGCGGCAACTGGTTGGGGTTGTTAGGAAGGTGGACATCGATGGCTGCTGTGGTTATGACACGTGCACCAGGGTCGGGCACCCCGATGTCTGTGTGTACAACAGATAGCATAGCTTAGTGCCATTCTAAATATGTATACATCAGTGCCTGTGTCAACTAATATAGTAGCCAGACCTTTTGGCATTTTGAGATCAAATGATTATCGTATTTGATTGAACGATGGGGTTTAATCTTCAGATCGATTGATATTATGGAATTTTGAGGGAATCTGAAGCAGGGTTATTCTAGAGAACCGAAACTGAAACTTAATTTAAAAAGTTAGTTCACCCAAAAATTTAATTCTGTCATTAATTACTCACCCTCACTCTATTCTCCTATGACTTACGTCTTCCGCCATTTAAGAGAACATTACTTCTTCTAGACGCAAACAGCCGCAGATTACACACATGTGTGTGCTTTCACCCAGATGTAAACAAGCTGGATTACGTCAAATACGGTAAAGCGTTGATCCACTGATGTCACATGGACTGTGTGACTGTTTTACTGGTGTTTTCAGTTTGGTTACGTTTCCTCAACTGGGACCATTTCAGTTGTGTTGCTGTCTATGGAGGGTCAGATGGCTCTCTGATATCATCAAAAATATCTTCATTTGTGTTCTGAA